>CM042839.1:20014642-20094642 GCA_023653725.1 Bungarus multicinctus
AAAACAAACACACACACATACACAAACACACATACATATAATACTTATTATACTTATCATCATAAGAAACTATAACTGTATGACTATTTGCATCTTTTTCTTTCTTTTCTAATTTTCTTTTACTTCCCACTCCCCCCTTTTCTGGCACTTTTAGCTTTCTCCTTGTTTTCTTTCTCCATCTTTTCTTTTTTTCACTTTATATTACTTTGTATTGGTTTTTTAATCTTTTTTTTAAAAAAAAAAACTTTAATAAAATTATGCTGAGGGAAAAAAAAACAATGCTCCATTCCGAACACCAATTGCCCTTCCCCTCTTCCATTAGATATTACTTTGAGAGAAACCTTACATATCACACAATCTGAAACCATGAAAGTCGCCAACGTCTCCTGATGCACACATTATTGCAATTCCAGGAAGCTCAACTTCACAAAGAATGAGCTACGCGAAGAAAATATTAAAGGGAGGGGCAGCAAATAAACCCTTTGTTTTTGCACCAGAGTATACTACAAGTCAGCAGCGGCCCTAGCAATAGCATTTAGACTTATCTACTGCTTCAGAGTGCTTCACAGCCCTCTCTAAGCGGTTTACGAGTCAGCTTCTTGCCCCCAACAATCTGGGTCCTCATTTTACCCACTTCGGAAGGACAGAAGGCTGAATCAACCTTGAGGTTGTCAGGATTATACTGCTGGCAGTCGGCAGAGTTTGGCTGCAATACTGCATTCTAACTGCTGAACCACCACAGGAGGGAGGGAGGGAGGGAGGGAAGGGAAGGGAAGGGAAGGAAAGGGAATAGTGCTTAGACTTATATACCACTTCACAGTGCTTTTACAGCCCTCCCTAAGCGGTTTACAGAGTCAGCCTCTTGCCCCCAACAATCTGGGTCTTCATTTTACCCACCTTGGAAGGATGGAAGGCCGAGTCAACCTTGAGCCTGGTGGGATTTGAACTGCCAAATTGCAGGCAGCCTGCAGTACTGCACTCTAACCACTGCACCACAGAGGCTCTTAACTGATTTTTTCATGTCCATTTAATTGAGTTCCTCAGAAGTGGTGCGGTGGCCTAGGGGTGTAGCTTTTACCTCACAATCAGGAGGCTGTGAGTTCGATCCTAGATAAAGGCAGATATTTCTCTCTGTGGGCATACTGAGAATATATCTCCTGAACAAAACTCCACGTTGGCAACAGGAAGGGCATCCGGCCATTTTAAAAATCACTCCACTAGTTCCATTTAGTTGCCCATATTCCACCCCACAAGGGACTATGTGGTCATTAAATGAAGATGATGATTTAATTGAGTTCCCCCCTGCTTTTTCTACCCGTCCTTGTTCTCCAAAATCTTTTTGTCTCTTCTTTCTCCGCTATTCTTTGCATTATTCCTCCGATGCTGTGCACCAGCTGCAGATATTAAAGATTCACAGTGACAAAAGCAGTGAGAAGCCGAACGTCATCAGCAATTGCTGGGGGAGAACTGTGGCTTAAGAACCCCCTTCAGCAGAAACAAAACAAATACCCCTCCCCTCCTAATCCACTCCATGCAGCAATAACAAAAAAGATAATGACTTGCTTCCATCGGAATTCAAGCTTGATTTAGCCTTTATGAAGATTTTACAGCCAGAAAGTCTGGCTACAGCTAGATTCCGCTCTGTTTGGTTGACAAAACTTTCTCTGTATTAAATCATCTGCTTTCACTGCATGATTGGGGAGGTGGCAGGGAATCATATCCGATCTGGTGCTACAGATGTTTAGCTCCAGATAATTGTTTTTTTGTATTATTTGCATTAATGGAGCAGCAGTCCAAGGGTCCTTCCTTCCTTCCTTTCCTTCCTTCCTTCCTTCCTTCCTTCCTTCCTTCCTTCCTTCCTTCCTTCCTTCCTTCCTTCCTTCCTTCCTTCCTTCCTTCCTTCCATCCATCCATCCATCCATCCATCCATCCATCCATCCATCCACTCAGTAACTTAATATATTGCAAGAAAAGAAAGAGGAATCCAGTTTTCAGTTCTTTCTTCTCTGCCTAAAACTGGAATTTTTCTTTCTTCCTTCTTTCCTCCCTCCCACTCTTCCTTCTTTCCTTCATCTCTCCCTCCTTCTGTTCCTTCCTTCCTTCCTTCCTTCCCTGTACAGCTATTTTATTTCCTTTTTTCCTTCCTTCCTCCCTCCCTCCCTCCCACCCTTCCTTCTTCTTTCCTCCCTCCCTCCTTCAGTCCCTTCCCTTCTTCCCTCCTTCCTTCCTTCCTCTGTACAGCTAATTTCCTTTTTCCATCCCTTTTCCCTTCCTTCCTTCTTTCCTTCCTTCCTTCCTCCCTCTCTCCCTCCTTTTGTCCCGTCCCCCCTTCCTTCCTTATTTCCTTCCTTCCTCTGTACAGCTATTTTATTTCCTTTTTTCCTCCCTCCCACTCTTCCTTCTTTCCTTCATCTCTCCCTCCTTCTGTTCCTTCCTTCCTTCCTTCCTTCCTTCCCTGTACAGCTATTTTATTTCCTTTTTTCCTTCCTTCCTCCCTCCCTCCCACCCTTCCTTCTTCTTTCCTCCCTCCCTCCTTCAGTCCCTTCCCTTCTTCCCTCCTTCCTTCCTTCCTCTGTACAGCTAATTTCCTTTTTCCATCCCTTTTCCCTGCCTTCCTTCTTTCCTTCCTTCCTTCCTCCCTCTCTCCCTCCTTCTGTCCCGTCCCCCCTTCCTTCCTTATTTCCTTCCTTCCTCTGTACAGCTATTTTATTTCCTTTTTTCCTTCCTTCCATTCTTCCTTCCTTCCTTTCTGCCCCCTGCCTTCCCCGCTCAAACTGCCAACCTTCTGGTTGACAAGCCCAGCATCTTAACAGCTATGCCCCTTTATCAGGAAGGATAAAGGTTTTCCCTTGCCCAGTCATGTCTGACTCTTCTCCCTTTCTCAGCCAGTGTTGCTGAAGACACCTCCATAGTCATGTGGCCAGCATGATCATATGCCAAAAGCACACTGAATGCTGTTACCTTTCCACCCCAAGGGGTACCTATTTATCTACTTGCATTTGCAGGCTTTTGAACTGCTGGGTGGACAGGAGCTGGAGCAAGGAATGGGAGCTCACCCCACTTCGCAGCACTTGGGTGTTGAGCTTTCCAGCTGACAAACTGGGCCCCTCTTCAGGGGAAGGCTAATCAGTTCTAAATCATTACTTCTTTTGAGGCTGATGGAAGAGAATTTTGCTCTGTGGCAGAGTTCTCGAGAGATCAGTCTAATCAAGGGGGCTATCAGCTTCTGATAAAACACAACAAGGAAGAGGACAAGTGAGACAGAGAGCAATTTGTTATTTAGTGGAACTTTCCAACTATTGGTAAAAGCCAGATGTTGTGCTTCCGTATCCTTCTCCAGGCAACTAAACGTGGCCACCAGAGGAAAGGAAAATGTCAAAAGGGAACATGGTTCAAATTCCAAGCATTGTTGCGGCATTGAAATGTGGAAGGATGTACATATCTGGTTCAGTCATTTCATAGCAATAACAATAGCAGACTTATGTACACTTCACAATGCTTTCCAACTCTCTCTAAGTGGCTTACAGAGTCAGCCTCTTGCCCTTCCAATAATCTGGGTCCTCATTTTATCCACCTCGGAGGGATGGAAGGCTGAGTCAACCTTGATGGGATTCGAACTGCCAAATTGCAGGCAGCTGGCAGTCAACAGACGTTGCCTGCGGTACTGCACTCTAACCACTGCAGCACCAAGGTTCAATCTCTCCATTGAAATAAATGCTGAGAAATGTTGTGAGTGCATGTTATGGATCAGTCTCCAGCTGACATATCTGAACTGGTTTTGGGTGTTTTATCCAGATTCCTTTATTTAAAACATAGAATAATACGTTGGAAGGGACCTTGGAGGTCATGTAGTCCAACTCCCTGTTCAAGCAGGAGACTCTACACCATTTCAGATAAATAGTTGTCCAGTCTCTTTTTGAAAACCTCCAGTGATGGACCATCCACAACTTCAGCTGTTCCATTGGTTGATTGCTCTCAATGTTAGGAGTTTTCTGGTTAGTTCTCAGCAAAATGAGGACCCAGATAGTTGGGGGCAATATACTGACTCTGTAAACTGCTTAGAGAGGGCTGTAAAGCACTGTGAAGTGGTATATAAATCTAAGTGCTATTGCTATTGCCCATCCATCCATTGGTCAATCCATCAGTCCATTTACCCATTCATTAGCAGCAGTGGCTAGAATGTAGTATTGCAGCCTAACTCTGCTGACTGCCAGCAGTTACACCAGAGCAGTGGTAGTGTAGAGGTTAGAATGTAGCATTGTAGGCTGACTCTACAGACTACAAGGAGTTTGATTCTCACTGGCTCAAGGTTGACTCCGCCTTCCGTCCTTCCGAGGTGGGAAAATTGGTCATTCCCCTCTCTGCTGCTTCCATAGTCCCTCTTCTTTGAAGTTGCATTATTTAGTTCACACTGTTGCATGCATGCGGCCATACTTCTCTTTAGTTAATTAGAACATAGAATAATAGAGTTAGAAAGGTCTTTGGAGCAGTGGTGGGATTCAAAAAAATTTACTACTGGTTCTGCGGCCGTGGCTTGGTGGGTGTGGCAGGGGAAAGATACTACAAAATCCATTCTCTCCCCACCCCACTAACCTGCTTTCCAGCTCTGTTCTCCTGTGCAGGGCAACCAAAGAAGACCTAGCCAATCAGCTAGGACTCAATGGGAGGCAGGGAAGTGATGGGGGCGGGGCCACTCAGAGGTGGCATTTGCCGGTTCTTCAGAATTACTCAAAATTTCCGCTACTGGTTCTCCAGAACTGGTCAGAACCTGCTGAATAGCAGCTCTGCTTTGGAGGTCTTCTAGCTCAAGCGGGACTCCTTACACCATTTCAGATGAAGGGTTATCCAATCTCTTCTTAAAAGCTTACAGTGATGGAGCAGCCATAACTTCTCAAGGCAAGGTGTTCCATTGGTTGATTGCTCTCACCATTAGGAAATTTCTCCTCAGTTCTAGGTTGCTTCACTCTTTGGTTAGTTTCCATCCATTGTTTCTCCTCTTGCCTTTTGGTGCTTTGGAAAATAGCTTGACCCCCTCGTCTTTGTAGGAGCCCCTCAAATATTGGAACATTGCTATCATGTCACCCTTAGTCCTTCTTTTCATTAGACTAGATATATCCAGGGGTATGTCCAGTCTAATGAACGGATGTCTCCAAACTTGGATACTTCAAGACTTTTGGACTTTTAACTCCCAGAATTCCCCAGCCAGCAACTTTTAAATCCACAAGTCTTAAACTTGCAAGTTTGGAGATCCCTGATTTAGAACATTCTAGGCAACTAAAAAATGTCTTCCATTGGTTCAGCCCACACACGATGAGAACGTATCTGCTGAATATAACTCCTCATTGGTGACAGGAAGGGCATCCAGCCAGTAAACACTCGGCTCCACCCCGCAAGGGATTAAAGGGTCATTAAAAGATGATGATGATTGATTGAGCCCAATTTTGCCAACGGTGGATTGACAATATCAATTTTCGAGGAAGGCTCTCCTTGGAGAAACTGAGGATCGAATCCAAAAATTCGATATGGGAAGATATGGACTGTTGCCCCACTCTCATAATTCCTCTAGTGCCTCTGAATAGCATTGTGAACCTCTTTTCTTAAAAGATGAATAATAATAAGCACTGATGCATTAATGTGCAGTGAAGCTTGAAGTGAAGACGTGAATTGCATTATCGGCTATATATTAAGGGTAGTACAACAGAGTACGCTTAACTCGTGGGTTTCTGCAGATCAAGCTCATGTTGAAGGTTCAACGATGCTATTTTTCTCAGCCATTCAGTTTAAAAGCTTTCCAACTTTCAGGAAATCTTCCTATGGGAAATGTAGTGTGCCTTGTACTTCTTTGGTGAGCCAAAGATCTTGAGACGGGGTTGACCGTTGAAGTGGTCTATAGCCTGCCCGGCATGTCAAAATGACTTCTCAAAGCCCAAGAGGAGACATCAAGGGAGAACCTACCAAATAGAGCTTGTTCCAATTGGGAGATGTGAGTTGCCAGAGATGCTGATTAAAAGTTGTGAGGCTCAATTCTACCAGATTTTGCAACTTTTGCAACTTTCTTCAACTTACTTGCCCTCTTAGCTCTGGCTGTTATTCACAGATACTTAAATTTCCATCTGAATATGTATGTTTGTGCATCCTGGTATATATACATATACAGTTCTACTTACACAATCACACCATAAATTCAAACCAATCTGCATCAAGACAGAAGGATGCAGCAGAGTCGAGGGAGGGAGGGAGGAAATAATATAGCTATACAGAGAGAGGGAGGAAAGGAGGAGGAGAGAGGGGAAGGAAGGAGGAAAGAAAGGAAATAATATAGCTGTATAGAGGAAGAAAAGAAGGGAGGGAGGGAGGGAGGGAGGGAAGAAATAATATAATTATTCAGAAGAAGGAAAGATGGGAGGAGGGAGGGAGAGAGGAAATAATATAGTTATACAGAGGAAGGAAGGAAAGGAGGAGGAGAGAGGGGAAGGAAGGAAGGAAATAAAATAGCTGTACAGAGGAAGGAAGGAAAGAAGGAAGGAGGGAAGGGAGAGAGGGAAGGAGGAAGTAATATAGCTATTCAGAGGAAGGAAGGAAGGATTGGAAGGAGGAAGGAAGGAAAATTAGAAAAAGAAGATAATTGAAAATTGGATTCCTCTTTCTTTTCTTGCAATAGATTAGGTTACTGAGTTGATTTAAAGACCTGATTTAAAAATTGTATGGCATTCAGGGAAGGGGGAAAAAAAACCTTTCATGCTCACAACGGGATTAAGACACGAACAACCCCCAACAATAGCACTCTCTGCAGTTTCTACTCAATGGAGACAGAGATTCGTCCGACACCTGACTGCGAGGTCTTTTCAAGAGCACCTCCATCCTTTCTCTCCTCCATTTTCAGCTGATCCAAGGCGACTCCCTCCCTCCCAAACCCTCCTCCCCGCAAAAAACCCCACTAGGGCAGCCGACCCAGGGCCAGAATCAAAGGATGCCTGAACTCTGCAGCCTGCTCTCCGTAACCAACCATTTGTTCCTGCATTTAATAAGCCGTATCTGATAAATATCAATGAACCGTTGACGTGTTTGCAGGGTTGCTAAGGAGACACTCTGCTTCTGCATTTGCTCACTGGGCTGCAAAATAAACACTGCATATAGGAGGGGGGGGGGGGCTATTGCTGATTTGGCCAGTGGAGGGAGGAGTGTGTAACCAGGGCTGGTCTTCATAGAATTGAGAATATAGAACCAATAGAGTTGAAGGGTGCTTGGATATCTTCTATTCTAACCCCTTGTCTATGACAGGAGATCCTATATCATTCCGGATAAATGGCTGTCCAATCTCTGCTTGAAAACCTCCAATGATAATAGAGTAGAGTAGAGTAGAGTAGAGTAGAGTAGAGTAGAGTAGAGTAGAGTAGAGTAGAGTAGAGTAGAGTAGAGTAAAGTAGGGTAGAATAGGGTAGAGTAGAATAGAATAGAATGAAATAGAAATAGAATGTAGGAATAAGACAAGACTAGAATAATAGAGTTGGAAGGGACCTTGGAGGTCTTCTAGTCCAACCTCCTGCTTAGGCAGGAAACCTTACACCACTTCAGACAAGTGGTTATCCAATCTCTTCTTTAAAATGTCCAGTGATGAAGCACACGCAATCTCTGGAGGCAAGCCATTCATTCTACTGGATAATTGTTCTTATTGTTACAATATTTCTCCTTAGTTCTAGGTTGGATCTCGCTTTGATAAGCTTCTACCAATTCTTGTCCTACCACCATGTGATTTGGACTCCCTCTTTTCTGTGACAGCCCAAAAATATTGGAACACTACTATCAGAACCGTGATTACAATGCAGCATGGCAGGCTAATTCTTCTCACTGCCAGCAGTTCGATCCTGACTGGCTCAAGGTTGACTCAGCCTTCCGTCCTTCTGAGGTGGGTAAAATGAGGGCCCAGATTGTTGGGGTCAAGAGGCTGTAAACCGTTTAGAGAGGGCTGTAAAGTACTGTGGCACGGTATATACAGTCTAAGTGCTATTCCTATAGCACCCCAGTCCTTCTCTTTGTTAGACTAGACATACCCAGTTCCCTCAATCATTCATTGTATGGTTTAATCTCCAGATCCTTTATAATGTCATCTCAGGTGTCATTTTATCAATGACACAGGTGTACTTTGAAATAGACGTCCTCCAGATAGGGAGGGAGAAAGAATGAGACTTTCTAATTTTCTGCCAAGGTATCCATATGTATCCTTCTCTATAAAAGAAAATGCTCTATCAGAAAAGCTGCCAGCAGTCTTTCCTGGAGATGAAAGTCTTCTCTCTTGGGAGAGATACCAGCTCAGGTCTGGTTGAAAGAGGAAGAACCATGAGATGAAAGAATGAGAGGCCCAGAGTTGTCCATCAACAGCTGGCAGTGCCTGGAGAGCTGAATGAAAAACACTCACGTGAAGCAGTGTGGTTGCAGGCTTCCAATGAAAGAGATCTCCATTTTAGTCATCGTTTCTTATGTCTCCACCAACACACAAACATCAAGCCTTTATTTGCAGAAGCAGCCAGCAAAAGACACAGCAAATAAATGTGCATCACATGGCAAAATTCGCTTAGCGCACCTGGGCGTTTTATACAGATCCGTTCCAACTCTCGTTGTCTCTTTCGGCATTTTATGGTCCCTCTGTAGCCCATCAGGTCGTGCCAGGAAGGACAAGGGAGGTGAAAAACAGCAAGCCAATATCCATGGCGTTCAGTTAACGAGTATGGAATTTGGTTTACGACCGTCACATTTGCTTTATGATTGCCATGTTAATTTAATTAGCCGGGGTGGCGCAATGGTTAGAATGCAGCACTGCAGGCTGCTTCTGCTGCCTGCAATTCGGCACTTCGAATCTCATGTAAGTCTAAGTGCTATTGCTATTTCTATTGGTGTAGTGGTTAGAGTGCAGTATTGCAGGCCAACTCTGCCCACTGCCAGGAGTTCGATTCTGAGCAGCTCAAGGTTGACTCAGCCATCCATCCTTCCGAGGTGGGTAAATTGAGGACCCAGATTGTTGGGGGCAAGAGGCTGACCCTGTAAACTGCTTAGAGAGAGTTGTAAAGCACTATGAAGCAGGTATATAAGTCTAAGTGCTATTGCTATTGCCCTTCCTTTCTTCTTCCTTCCATCTGTCCATCCATCCATCCATCTATCCATTATTGCAGGCTGACTCTGCCCATTGCTAACAGTTCAATCCTAAGGTTGATTCAGCCTTCCCATCCTTCCAAAGTTGTTAAAATGAAGACCCAGATTGTTGGGGGTGATAGACTGACTCTGTAAAACGCTTAGAGGGGGCTGTAAAAGCACTGCGAAGCAATATATAAATCTAGGTGATAAGTGCTATTGCTATTAACAACTGCTGCAAAAAAGGGTCATAAAATCAGATCCATTGGCTCATTTTACAACCATCACACCTGTAATGGGCAGGTTCTTAGTGAGCCTAGGTACAGATTAACAGAGTTGGAAGGAACTTTGTAGGTCATCTAGTCCAACCCACCACCCAAGCAGAGGATCCTACATTTCTGACAAATGACACTCCAGTCTCTTCCTGAAAGCCTCCAGAGATGAAGCTCCCACAACTTCTGAAGGGAAGCTGTTCCATTGGTTGATTGTTCTCAAAAAATTTCTCCTTATTTTCAGGTTGAATCTCTCCTTGATCAGTTTCCATCCATGGTTTCTTCTCTGGTCTTCAGGTGCTTTGGAAAATAGCTTGACTCCTTCCTCCTCTCTGGGGCAGCCCCTCAAATATTGGAAGACTGCTACCTTGTCTCCCCTGGTCCTTCTCTTCTCTAGACTAGCCGTGCCCAGTTATTGCAATTGTTCTTTTTATGTTTTAGTCTCCAGTCCCCTAATCATCCTGGTTGCTCTTCTCTGCACTCTTTCTAGAGTCTCAACATCTTTTTTATAGTGTGGTGACCAAAACTGGTTGCAGGATTCTAGGTGTGGTCTTACTAAGGCTTTATAGAGCGGTATTAGTACCTCCCTTGACCTATTACAGTTTTAAGTGGAGGACTACCATGATAAGTTCATCAACCAAAATGCCAGTTTGGTCCCAACGCATTACACTTACAGCCTTTAATAGCATTCTGGTCGCCATTTAAAGATTAAGGAAGCATTTAGCAAACATAGCCAGGATGATCCCACATTTGGCTTTGCAGCTCACCAAAAAACACAAGAATGCTGAATTTAGCCCAAAGCTAAATTAACAGAATAATAGAGTTGGAAGGGACCTTAGAGGTCTTCTAGTCCAACCCATTCCTGCTCAGGCAGGAGATGCTATACCATTCCAGACAAATGGCTGTCCAGTCTCTTCTTAAAAGCCTCCAGTGTTGGAGCATGCACAACTTCAGTAGGCAAGTTGTTCCACTGATGAATTGTTTTCACTGTTAGGAAATTTCTCCTTAGTTCTAAGTTGCTTCTCTCCATGATTGGTTTTCCATCCATTGTTCCTTGTCCTGCCTTCAGGTACTTTGGAGCAGGGGTCTCCCTTTAAGTCTGGAGAACTTCAACTCCCAGAATTCACCAGGCAGCAAAGCTAGCTGGAGAATTCTGGGAGTTGACGTCCTCCAGGCTTAAAGGGGCCAAGGTTGGAGACCCCTACTTTGGAGAATAGCTTTGTTCCCTCTTCTTTCTGGCAGCCCCTCAAATATTGAAACACTGCTATCATGTCACCCCTAGTCCTTCTTTTCACTAGGCGAGTGAAATCCTGCAACCTGTTCTTTGTATGTTTTAGCCTCTTGCCCCTTAACCATCATTGTTGCTCTTCTCTGCATTTAGGGCAGGTTAAAGAATGGTTTCGCTTCCAGAGGCTTTCTTGATCAAATCAAACTTCTTTTTATTCGGAATCCAAAGAGTGATGAAAAATAGCCCCCCACAGAGATGGCAATCTTTCAGCATATTTCATGTTTAGCTAGATAGAAGCATAGTTATTGCCGTCATTGATCAACTATTACTGGATTTTTATGCACCTTTAGGACATGTCACAACTTGGCAAGAGGAGATAGGCAAATTGGGCAGTTTCAGCTTCTCATTTTGCTAATATCTCAAGTCTCATTCTTTTTGGGAAAAAAAAAAAAGAATTCCTTTACAAAAAAAAATAAACATTGCCCTGTTTCTCCCAGCCTGTGCATTTCACTCTGCGATCCCCACCTCACCCCCAAAGGTATACTGTAGCTGCAAAGAGATTTCCCCTAACAGAATGCATTTTGCTGCAGTATTTTCAAGCAAGGAAATATTTCTCCCTTAATATGCTTTCTTATTGCCTGCACGCCATATTGCAAAACTCAAAAAAAGACATAAAATGGATGAATTTCACGTAATAACTTTTTGGGTTGTATCTCACTGCAGAAATGTAGTGTTAGATAAGTTGGCGTTCAAATATGAAGGAAATGAATTTTTGCCCTTTTTAAAATTCAGTCATATTCCTGAGATTAAACTTAAGTTCTTATGCTCAGAAACATTTATGCAGTAAAGCCTTAATCACGTCAAACCCTTTGCTGTTCAGCCATGATTTGGTGGGGTGACTAAAACCCTAAATTTTAGCCCCTTTTTCCCTAATATCACTAGGAAATATCCTAATATCCCAATCATTTCATTCAAATTTTGTTTTAAAAAAAGGCTTGCACTAACATTGGCCTGTTTCTCCATGAATATGCATTTCATTCTGCTATTTCCCCAAAAACAGGCAGTTCTTGACTTACAACAAAATGGTTATTTAGTGACCATTCAAAGTTACAATGGCACTGCAAAAAATGACTCATTTTTCACACTTACGACCACTGCAGTCCCCCATGGTCACGTGATCAAAATCCAGGCACTTACAGTGGCAACTGGTTCACATTTATGACGGTTGCAGTGTCCCGAGCTCACGTGATTCCCTTTGGCAACCTTCTGACAAGCAAAGATACAGGGGAATCCGGATTCACTTAACAGCCGTGTTACTAACTTAGCAACTGCAGTGATTCACTTAACAACTGCGTCACGGAAAGGTCGTAAAATGGGCCAAAATTCACTCAGCAGCTGTTTCACTGAGCAACAGAAATGTTCAGCTCAATTGTGATCATAAGTCAAAGACTACGTAGAGATTTCCCCTAACATAATGCATTTTAATCATTTTTAATTGTAAATCATGGGGAGCAGGGATGTGCTAGGAGGAAGTTAAAAAAAACAAGATGGCGGCTGACGCTATTTGATGAGAGACCCTCCATTCTTCTCTTAAGGTAAAAGGTAAAGATTCCCCTTGTAGATGCATGCTAGTCATTTCTGGCTCTAGGGGGCGCTGCTCATCTCCGTTACAAAGCCGAAGAGCCAGCTCTGTCCGAAGACGTCTCCATCGTCACTTTGAAGGTGCACGGAGCGCTGTTCCCTTCCCACCAAAGGGGTCCCTATTTTTCTACTTGCACTTTTTACATGCTTTCGAACTGCTAGGTTGGCAGAAGAAAGAACAAGTAATGGGAGCTCACTCCATTATGCGGCACTAGGGATTCGAACCGCCGAACTGCCGACCTTTTCTGATTGACAAGCTTAGCGTCCTTAGCCACTGAGCCACCACGTCTTCTCTTACCTTCACCCAAAACTCATTTTTAAAAAAGGTTTGGCTTCAAGTACTTAGCTGCAGCCACAATCTTCACTTTTTTACACACACACACACACACAAACACACACACACATACCCCAATCTCTGAGTGGAAAAGCTTTAACACGCTGTGTGAAGAAGAGACTTTGCTTTAAAACATGTCTTAGCACAGCGTGAGGTAATATAATTACCACCTGCCAAAGATTCTTCCCGTCAACTACAGTTGTTTGTGTTCTAATATCCAATTTCGATCCCAGGAGAGGCCAACTGTCACTGGGCTACGGAGATGATTACCTAGTAGGGTAATAAAATGTCTACAAGAAAGCAACCCAAGTTCAGAGAGCACCAAGGACTCCCCTATATGGAGATGTGGGAAACGATTTCAGGAGAAGAAATGTCATAGATTTATGGAAAGGACTTTGGAGGACACCTAACATCAAAAACGTCATCAAAAAGCACAATAAAGAGTATTCTTTCTGCGCCAACTCAGAAAGCTCAAAGTGCCCAGGGAACTGCTGATACAGTTCCACAGAGGAAGTACTGAGTCTATCATCTGCACCTCTATAACTGCCTGGTTTGGTTCTGCAACCCAACAGGACAGATACAGACTTCAGAGGATAATTAGGACTGCAGAAAAAAACAATTGCTACCCACCTGCCTTCAGTCGAGGACCTGTACACTGCACGAGTCAAAAAGAGGGCTGTGTAAATATTTACAGACCCCTCGTATCCCGGACATAAACTCCTACCCTCAAAACAATGCTATAGAGCACTGCACACCAGAACAACTAGACACAAGGGCAGTGTTTTCCCAAATGCCATCACTCTGCTGAACAAATAATTCCCTCAACATTGTCCAACTATTTACAAAGTCTGCATTACTATTACTATTAATCTTCTCATCATTCCTATCACCCATCTCCTCCCACTTGTGACTGTATGACTGTAACCTTGCCGCTTGTATCCTTATGATTTATATTGATTGTTTCCTAGTATGATTTGATTGCATATTTGTAGCCTATCACTATCATTAAGTATTGTGCCTTATGATTCTTGACTCTTGACGAATGTATCTTTTCTTTTTATGTACACTGAGAGTATTTGCAACAAGACAAATTCCTTGTGTGTCTAGTCACACTTGGCCAATAAAGGATTCGTTATTCATTCATTCATAGATTAATGGAAAGACTTTGGAGGGTATCTAGTTCAGCCTCTCAGCATTAGCCACTTGAAGAGGTGTGGGCTTCAGCTCCCAGAATGAGTGGACTTCAGCTCCCAGAATTCCCCAGCCTGCCATCCTGGGTGGGGAATTCTGGGAGTTGAAGTTCACACATCTTCAAGTGGCCAAGGTTGAGAAACACTGATTTAGTTCAATCCCCTGTCCACTACAAGAATCCATACAAATAGTCATCTAACCTCTGTGGAAATACCTTCAATGAAAGAAAACCCACTATTGTTCCATGATAGCCAGTTCCATGGTAGAACAGTTCATACATTCAGATTGGGGGGTTTAGATTGTGTATTAGATTGTGACTCTCTTGTGGAACAACTTTAAACAATTCTTCTCCGTCTTCTTCAAGATAGCCCTACAGATCCTTGAAGGCAGCTATCACATTCCCCTGCAGTCTCTTCTCTGATAGAATGGAACACTTGGCAGCAGGGGTGGGATTCTACCAGTTTGCACCTATTCGCTAGAACCGGTTGTTAACATTCTAAGCAATTCGGAGAACCGGTTGTTAGAATAGATTACTGGCCTAATCCTGTAAGGAAGGCAGGAAGGAAACATTCTGTGTTGCTTACAGAAACTGCCTCTCCATTAACCGTTATTACATTCTTGGCAGGCCTAGATTTCCTGTCTCAGGAACTTCTCTGAAGTTTTTTTTCCCCCTCCTTTGCTGGTATTTTGCTCGTGTGGAGTGACTACCAGTATTTAAAGTTACAATGGCACTGAAAAAGGTGACTTATGACCATTTTTCACACTTATGACTGTTGCAGCATCCCCACAATCATGAGAGGCCAGGCGAAGAGATGTGTGCCTCGATGTGAGTGATATTGAGTTGGCCACACCCAGCCAATAACATGACCCCCAAGCGATGTCCACCCAGTCACATGACCACCAAGCCACACCCACCACCTAAGCCACGCCCATAGAACCGGTTGTTAAAAGTTTGAATCCCACCCCTGCTTGGCAGGGATCATGGAGATCAACCACTCCAGCCCTCAATGCCATGGACAAATTCACTATGAATGGATCCCCAACAGAAGGTCAACTGGAACGTCTGTTTGAACATCTCTGGGAAAGGAGAGGACACTACCACCCACCTTCTGAGGCAGTCTGTTCCATGGGTCAACATCTCTTGTATTTGTCTAGTATCGTCTGCAGAGGAATTAGGAAGAGGGAAATAAAGACCAGGATTGGAGGTGATTTCATTAGATCATCCCCAAATAATGATGGTTAGGGGTCTGGAGGCTAAACTGTATGATGAACAATTAAGGGAAGGAGGTACGTCTAGCCTAATGAAGAGAAGAATTGGGGTGACATGAAAGTGGTCTTCCCGTGTTTGAGGTGCTGTCACAGAGAAGGGGAGGTGTGACATATTCTCCAAAGCACCAGAAGGCAGAACAAGAAGTAACAGATAGACCCCTATCAAAGCAAGATCCAACCTAGTACTAAGGAGACGTTTCCTGACAGTGAGAACAATGAGTCAGTGGAATAGCTTCCTGGAGTTATGGGTCCACCATGGTTGAAGGTTTTCAAGAAAGGGTTGGACAACCATTGGTCCAGGATGATATAAGGTCTCTTGGAGGTTCGACTTGAAGACTTCCAAGGTATCTTCAGGCTCTTTGATGCCATAAGTAAAATATGGGAATCTGACACAAGGACTTGACCAACTCTGCCACTATAAATGGTGGCACTTGAGGGTTGAGTTGTTCCAACTCCCCACCCCCACCCCTTCTTAAGTAGAAAGTCCTAACAGTTGTCCTGCTGTTGCACAAACAAATGTGGTGATTTCAAATTCACAGCCCAGTTTCACAAATATGGCTTCAGGAGCTCCTATGAATGAAAGTATGGCAACCGGTAAGAAAATAACTAGTGTGAAACAATACAGGACACACACATACTGAAGGGGAGGGGAGAGAGGGAGGGGGAGGGAAGGAAGGAGGGAGTGGGAGAGACACACACACACACACAGAGAGAGAGAGACAGACAGACACAGAAAGAGAGAGAGAAAGGGGGAAACAGAGAAAGGGAGGAGGGAGGAATGGAGAAAAAGGGAGAGGGGGAAGAGGAGGGAGGGAGGGAGGGAGGGGAAAAGAGACACACACAGAGACAGACAGACACAGAAAGAGAGACACAAAGAGAGGGAGAGAAAGGGAGAGGGGAAAACGGAGAGAAGGAGAGAGAGAGAGAAAGGGGGAAACAGAGAAAGGGAGGAGGGAGGAATGGAGAAAAAGGGAGAGGGGGAAGAGGAGGGAGGGAGGAAGGGGAAAAGAGACACACACAGAGACAGACAGACACAGAAAGAGAGACACAAAGAGAGGGAGAGAAAGGGAGAGGGGGAAAACGGAGAGAAGGAGAGAGAGAGAGAAAGGGGGAAACAGAGAAAGGGAGGAGGGAGGAATGGAGAAAAAGGGAGAGGGGGAAGAGGAGGGAGGAGGGAGGGAGGGGAAAAAAAGAGACACACACAGAGACAGACAGACACAGAAGAGAGACACAAAGAGAGGGAGAGGGAGAGGACGGGAGGGAGGGAGGGGAAAAGAGACACACACAGAGACAGACAGACACAGAAAGAGAGACACAAAGAGAGGGAGAGAAAGGGAGAGGGGAAAACGGAGAGAAGGAGAGGGAGACAGAGAAAGGGAGAGAGAGAGAGACAGATATTACCAGTTAGATTTGCACCAGTTCCTAATATACCAAAGCTGCATATATCTTTTTCTTTCCTCACTTGTGGAGAATATAACATAAATTCTTGACATATTTTTCTGATGTGAATTTCCTTCTGTCCATTCTTTAGCATCTGTATTCTCCCAGGTGGACTTTTCTGACACTTCCCGCCCCACAGTAGGAGCTCTTTATTAATCAGGCGTTAATAAGTCACCGTTAATTATGTGGCATCTTCCAAGCTGTAATTTTGGTGGCTTTTTTTTTTTCTGCCGAGAAGGTGGACGGGAGCAGAGCTTTCGGCTCAACTCGGGTTGAGGTCGCTGGATAAAGAGAGATAGGACTGGAAGGCCGATGTTGTCCCCAGAGAACCTCCTTTTAAATCAATAAAATTCACTGTCAGCATCAATCAATGGGGAGCTACCTGCTTCAAAGCGGTTTTTAAACTTTCAATGGGAGAATGTTGCTAGACTGAGACTAATTTAAAGAAAAGAAATCTGAAGAAGAGAGAACCAGCCAAAACCAGAAGTATTAGTACCGCTTTAGAAAGGCCGCACCTGAAATACTGCATCCACATTGCAAAAAAGATGTGGAGGGTTTGGAAAAAAGAGAAGAGAAGAGCAAGTAAGATGGTTCAACACCTGGAGACTAAAATGTTATGGTTCCAAGTAACAGACTCATATCAAGCAAAACTCCAAAGCTGTAGATTCCTCAAAGAATAGCTTTATTGGATACTAGCTTAATACCTGTGCTTTGCTACGAAACTATGTAATCGGGCTTAGTTTTGGGGGAGGAAAATAAGGTGGGGGAATTGTGCCTCTGTCTACCAGCATCCATTGGTATTCATCTGGCTAGTGTCCTGTCAGGGTGTGAGAGAAACTATTTGGAAACTGAAACAGTATTTGCTGTATGAGCAAGGAGAAAGCAAGGAGCCTGGGCGTGGCTTAGCTCAACTGTTTTGTACTAAAGCTGCTGTGAAACTAAAACTGAAGCTGAAACTCCTCTCCTCTGCTTGTGTTTTGCATTTGGAACAAGATTTCTTTTCAGGTGGGGAGGGGGAGTAGAACTCCTTAGCATCAGAGCGTGTTAATAATAATAATATACGAAATACTAATGCTCTGATGGTCATTTCAAAAAATCCTTTCTTAGTGAGCCCCTAGAAGCCAAGAGGAACATACGTGCCAAATGTCAAGTTTGTAGGCTTTACGGTTCTGGGGATTTTGTGATGATGTGTGAGTGGTATTTTGCTTTTGTATATATAGATCTCATATTGGCACAGATCTGGTGAAAACCAACTCTGAAGGTTTCCCACCTAATTAAAAGCAAAAGTTTCTCCCTCAACCCCAAACAATCAGCCACATGGTCCAATCAAGGTGCTGTATGGATGACATCACTCCTCCTTCCTCTGGCCAGATGTGAGAACATCCTTGGTTTCCAAGAGGAAGTATTTTATTTCAGCTACAAAACCCCAGCTATCTCTAATCCCCCCTCCCTATCCCTCCACTCCAGTGGGGCAGCACTGAAGCTCCAAGATGGCTCCGGCCAGGTCAGCTTCAGGGTTGACATACAACCTAATCTTATGTAGTTGGTAATATTACACTAATAACTAGAGCATACAAAACATTTGCTAGACCAATACTTGAATACAGCCACATTACCACATTACATATCTGATATTAACACAGTTGAGAAAGTCCAAAAATATTTCACAAGAAGAGTTCTTCACTCCTCTACTGGTTGCAGAATACCTAATGCCACCAGACTCGAAATTCTAGACCTAGAAAGCCTAGAACTACGCCGCCTTCGGTCTGATCTAAGTATAGTATATAAAATCATATATTGCAATGTCCTACCTGTCAATGAATACTTCAGCTTCAACCATAACAACACAAGAGCACACAATAGATACAAACTCAAGGTTAACCGCACCAAACTTGATTGCAGGAAATACGATTCAGCAACAGAGTGGTCAACGTCTGGAATACTCTACCTGACTCTGTGGTTTCTTCCCCAAACCCCAAAAACTTTAACCTTAGACTATCTACTGTTGACCTCACCCCTTTCCTAAGAGGTCTGTAAGGGGCATGCATAAGTGCACCAACGTGCCTACCGTCCCTGTCCTATTGTTTCTTTTATATTTTATTTTTCTTATATGTATCCATGTATTCATAACTATGTTTTACTTATACCTATTATCTTGTAAGGAATTGATAAATAAATAAATAAACAAACAAACAAACCAGTGGTGGGATTCAAATAATTTAACAATTGGTTCTCTGGCCTAATGATTTCTTCCAACAACCAGTTCACCAAACTGCTCAGAAAGTTAACAACCAGTTCTCCCGAAGTGGTGCAAACTGGCTGAATCCCACCCCTGCATACAACATAGGAAGAGGAGTTGCAGGAACTGGTTATGGTTAGTCTAGAGAAAAGAAGGACTAGTGGGGACATAATAGCAGAGCTCCAATATCTCAAGGGTTTCCACAAAGAATATTATTATCCAAAGCAGGCAAGACAAGGAACAATAGATGGAAACTAATCAAGGAGAGAACAAACCTGGAATTAAGGAGAAACTTCCTAACAGTGAGCTAGCTTGAAAAAGATATCACCAACAAACTTCTCCTATACAACAGCCTGAACAAGGAAGCTATCATTCATTAGCTGGACTTCTGATGAACAATGAGATGTACAGGTAGTCCTCAATTTACAACATTCAATTTACAACATTCATTCAATTTACAACCCTTGGAAGTTACAGCAACAATGGGGGGGGGGAGGAGGACTATGTTTAGTCTTTGCACTTTGCCCGTTTTAGCATCCTCATCATTGATAGTCAGTGATCAAAATTTGAGCACTTAACTACAAGTAGTCCTCAATTTACAACTGCAATTGAACCCAATGTTTCTGTTGCTAAGCGAGACAGTTGTGAAGTGAATTTGGCCCCATTTTACAACCTTTCTTGCCACAGCTGTTAAGTGAATCACTGCAGTTGTTAAGTTAGTAATGTGGTTGTTAAATGAATCTGACTTCTCCATTGTCTTTGCTTGTTGGAGGGTTGCAAAAAGGAATCGCCTGACCCCAGGACAATGCAACCGTCATAAATATGAGCTAGTTGCCACGCATCTGAATTTTATACATTTGGCCATGGGAATGTCAAGCGCCTGGGAAATCAGCAGATTCAGGCAGTTCAAATGAGTATAAAGTTTTTATTGCAAACTTAAGCTCTGTACAAGAATCTGACCAACTAACAGTCAAGGGAAATGAGCGGGAGATAAGAAAGGAATTCAAGATGGACTGGATTTAAATCTCTTGCGGGTGTGCAGGGTCTTGTGACTTATGACATGTTTGACTCCTCCTTCGGGATCAGCCTGGGCATCTCTTGTTGTGGTTCACTGGCAGCCTGTGCAGATGGCAGTGGAATTGGACAGTGAGGAAGAACGGGGACCAGTCTGGGAGTCTGCAGAGGACTCGGACGAGGGTCCTGCATCCGATACAGTGATGGGGCCAGGGACATCTGGGAATGGTGTGCCTCCAGAGTCTGGCACCAGTGAGGCAGAGGACAAGGGGAGCCTGTTCCCAGGGCGCATGTGCGCAGAGCTGCTAGAAGGCAAGAGCAGTTAAAACAAAAGGGGTAAGGCTGAGAGGTGATTGCCCCTCCCCTAAGGCATAAAGGACAGGGAAAACTTTTGCAGGAAGCAAAGTCTTTCGCTCTGTTCGGATTAAAACTTGAAGCTCTGTGTGGACTTTGTACTTTGGTTGGTTTTTTACAGTTAGTTTGGCACTTTAGTTGTTGGCAGCCATTCAAAGGAGAGGAAAGGTGGGTGCTTATCTCGAGGGACTGTTTGGGACTCATTACAGGCTGGGAATGAACATAATTCCCAGCGTTGAAATAAAACAAGCATTATTTGGACTAAGCGTGTGCTTAATTACTGCCTCAGGTTGTCAGAACACCGACATCTGACAAGCAGATCCTCATTGTGACCCGAAATCAAAGACGATCTGCACTATTATGTCCAGTTCAGTTCCTGCTGAAATGTAGCCATTCCTTCTCGATTTACAGCCCAAACCCGGATACCAATAGTGTTAATCTGGGTTTTCTTTTTTTAGGCACGTGAAATCTGGCTTCCCATTTGGAGAGAAAGGACACATTCTGTGCTTCCAAAATGTTGGCTCCAGCCTTCAAAGCAAGCACGGCTGGACACTTGCTTTTTTTACTAAAATAGAAAATAAATCACTTTAAGCACTGCCTTCTGCTGCAGCCCAGCTCCAGTCCCTCTGCTAGATTTGTCATGGAAAAAAAACAGAAGAATCCCTCATTCTGTTTGCAAGAAACAGCCTCTTTCCAGATTAATCCAGCTGTTCAGATGATAAGCGAAGAGCTAAGCTGCTTGGCCAGCTGCTCATTCTTACTACTATGCTCCTATTCCTTTCTCCATCGATTCTGCCATTAGCGCAGCTTTTTCTGACCCGAATCCATGGCAATTGGGGATGATGGGTGATGCAGTGTGTGCCACAACTAGCACTTAACCTCTAAACTGGTCCAGATAACAGAACAAAGCAGAGCGCATCTACTCCACCTGTCAAGCTGGAGGAAAACTATTTTGCAGAGGAGAAAGGCAGAGACCAAGCAACAAATGAATTCACCTACTGCAGTTCTGCAGATACAACACCCAGGTGAGGATCTGTGAAAAAAACTGACTTTGTACATACCATTGATTTGAAAAAAGAAAACCACAACTCTGTAGCTTTGGCTTTTCTCCCAGAAATCAAGATTAAGGACATGGAAGAGGATGGAATTATCACATTGATTTAAACCTCTATATCTCTAGCAATTAAATATATCTCTTATCTTCCCTCTGCATAAACTAGAAATGATGATTACAGATTAACAGAGTTGGAAGGGACCTTGTAGGTCATTTAGTCCAACCCCCCTGCCCAAGCAGGAAACACTACATCACTTCTAACAAATGGCAGTGTGCTGGTTAAACAGTATAAATATAGTTGGGAATGGGAGCTGTCCCCTTAAGGGAATGCTTCATGGGAAATGTAGTTAATGCCTCATGGGAAATGTAGTTCATGTCATGTGGTCACCTCTGTAATCCTGATTGGTCACTGAATTGACCTCTAGTTGGGTTGGGGGAAGCCTTTGTTCACTCTTGCCTGGACCCAGCATCGTGTTGGGGCTTACTTTGTTCTATCATTATGGGATGAAGATAACCATATTTTCACACTATGAAGACTATGCAAAGATTGGACATTAGATGAATCTCAACATAACTGTGAGTTATACCTTGAGGATGCCTATTACAATCCAATAAAGAAACTTTGTATGGAAGCCTTTGTAGAGTTTAACTACTTATCTTAGGCATTTTTGGAAGATAAATATTGACTAAGACAAGACAGGCAGTCCAGTCTCTTCTTGAAAGCTTCCAGTGATGAAGCTCCCACAACTTCCAAAGGCAACTTCTGTTCCATGGGTTGATTATTCTCACTGTCAGAAAATTTCTTGTTATTTTTAGGTTGAATCTCTCCTTTATCAGTTTCCATTCATTATTCCTTGTCTGGCCTTTGGGGGTTTTGGAAAATAGCTTGACTCCTTCCTCCTCTCTATGGCAGCCCCTCAAATATTGGAAGACTGCTGTCTTGTCTCCTCTGGTCCTTCTCTTGACTAGACTAGCCATGCCCAGTTCTCGTAACCGTTCTTCATACGTTTTAGTCTCCAGTCCCCTAATCATCCTGGTTGCTCTTCTCTGCACTCTTTCTAGAGTCTCAACATCTTTTTTATTGTGTGGTGACCAAAACTGGATGCAGTATTCTAGGTGTGGTCTTACTAAGGTTTTATAGAGTGGTATTAGTACCTCCCTTGATTTTGATTATATCTCTCTGTTAATGCAGCTTAGGATTGCATTGGCTTTTTTGGCTGCCGCTGCACACTGCTGGCTCATATTTAACTGATTGTTCATTAAGACTCCAAGATCCCTCTCACAGTTACTGCTATTAAATTGGTTTGGTTTTAAAAAACACTTGTATTAGAAGCCTTCTCCCTTCCAAACAGAGAGCCTACATTTGCAGAAATTTGCAGGGCTGTTCAATTCGTGTTTGCAACCAGGGTGAAGTAAAATGGCTGCACGCATGTGAAATCCTGGGAAGTCATCAACACTCATTGAGCAACTATCTGAAGTTACAACAGCACTGAAAGAATGTAACTTACAACCGGTCCTCCCACTTACAGCTATCACAACATCCTGAGCAGTCAATTGCTCAAAAAGCAAAGTCAATGAGGGATTCACTTAAAGACTATTAAGAACCTCAATGATTCATTTAACAATTCTGGCCAAAAAAAAATAAGATCAGAAAATCCAGCACAACTCATTTAACAAGCACCTTGCTTAGCAACGGAGATTCTGGTCTCAACTCTGGTCATAAGTCAAAGATTAGCTATACTTCCCATCTTCATTGAGGAATTGCCCTGTATTGCATCTCTCTAAAGGAAAATGGGTGATGCACGGTGGCTCAGCAGTTAAGGCGCTGGGCTTATAGAATTCTTTATTGGCCAAGTGTGATTGGACACACAAGGAATTTGTCTTTGGTCCATAAGCTCTCAGTGTACATAAAAAGATACATTCATGAAGAATCATAAGATTACTTAACGATAGTCATAGGATACTAAATAAGCAAAGACAAACATAAAGATACAAGTAATAAGGTTATAGTCATAAGTAGAAGGGGATAGGTAACAGGAAGGATGAGAAAAATAATAGTAATATAGTTTTAGTAAATAGTTTGACTGTCAACTAAAAGGATACTCCTTTGGTCTTTTTAGCCGCCAGCAGACAGGGAGTGGGGGAAACAGTATATTCCTCAAGTGCCTCAGATAATCACTTGGGCACTCCAAAGTTGTTGGTGTGCAAGAATATTACTAGAGAACATGATTGATGGCTCTTGGCTATGGATGTGTTTCATTGGAGAATATATATCCAGGGGGTGGGGAGAAGACCAGGGTCAAGGGGGAAACGAAAAATGTATTTTAGTGTCGGCTGCATCCAGCTAACGCCAACATGGCCACTTCTAATTTTTTTTTTCTGTAAGAGATGTGGCTAGAGACTTATGATTTGAATGGGGGTGGATTTGTAGGAGCCCTGACATTGACAGTGTTATGGGAATTAGTTGTTTAGCAGAGTGGTGGCATGCAGGAAAAAAAAACCCTGTCCTTGTGTCTACTTGTTCTGGGATTGTTCCGGAAAGCTGGCAGCCCAGGTTTGAGACCCGAATTCCATGCAACAGGGTGAGCTCCCCTCCCTTGCCTCAGCTCCTGCTAACCTATCAGTCTGAAAGCATGCAAATACGAGTAGATAAATAGGTACCACTTCGATGGGAAAGTAACAGCACTACGTGACATCAAGCAGGCCACATGACCACATGACAATGCTGGCCCAATGGCCTTGATGAGCACCACCCCAAAAGTCGGCAATGATAACCAGAGTAAAATCCGCAGAGAGTCCTTTTTACCTACAGAGAATTTGGTTTTGCAGTTCAGAGACCCTAAAGTGTCCCACCATTGAAAAAAAAAAACCCTGTATATGCCCAATTTCCCTTCGCCTACGCATTTTGGTGTCTTGAATCCAGAGTCAACTCTAGACATGTTGCCGTTCTAGGCACGGTTATATTCTGGTGCCCACACAGCTTGGCCCAGCTTCCCATTTTGTTAGGGGTTTTTTCTTTGAGTTTTAAGCTTGCAATTTTTTAGAATAGAATAGAATAGAATAGAATAGAATAGAATAGAATGCTTTATTGGCCAAGTGTGATTGGACACACAAGGAATTTGTCTTGGTGTAAATACTCTCAGTATACATAACGAAGGAACATTCGTTAAGAATTTTCTTTTCCTGGATACGTTCACCCACTTTTGCTGTGAAACACAATAAATAATTTTAATTCCATCAGCATCCGTTGTGGGCATATGGCAACAATTCTGCGAAATTATATTTAACCCTCAAACTGTGCTGATGAACAGACAGCACCGTTGCTGCTTTTCTGGGTATAAGCTTCGACAAACTATTCAGTGTACGACTCGCGCGCTTCAGGACCTTTTTCATCAGCTCTTTCTCTTGTTTTAGTAATATCAGTTTTCCCAGGTCCTTAGTTGTAATAGTGACTTTTATTTTCAAGGCTTGCAACAACCCTCTTGGTATGGGCTCCCTTACACTCAATTGACCTTGTGGGTGTTCTTTAGGAAAAGCGTACGATGAAAAAGTACTAAAGCAAAAAGGGAAGAAAATTAAACCTTATATTTCTCTTGTATTTTTGGAATTGAAATATACTTTTCAATTCTGATGCCCATTAAAATTTGGTACCCTAGGCCAGGGGTCTCCAACCTCGGCAACTTTAAGACTTGTGGACTTCAATTCCAGAATTCCTCAGCCAGCTGGCTGAGGAATTCTGGGAGTTGAAGTCCACAGGTCTTAAAGTTGCCAAGGTTGGAGACCCCTGCCCTAGGCCAGAGTTCCCCAATGTTTCCAGTTTTGTGGATCGGGGGGGAGGAAACAGTTCATGCAAGTGACTGGTGAGCACATGTGCGTGCAGCTCCACTGCACATGCAAGTGAGGATGCGCATACATGCACATGACCACTCGCCATCCGTTTCCATGGTCCAGTTGCAAAACTAGTGGGCTATGGCCCACAGGTTACTACCCTAGGCAAACCTGCCCTGCTTTTGAGTCATAAAATCAAGATACCTTAAACCCAGAAAGAGATTTGGTTCTTCAACAACAGTTGGGTGCAAATTAACTATACCTAGTTAGATTAAACAGACACTTTGGTGTAGTGGTGAAGAGGCTGGCCTAGATAACAGAAGACTGTGAGTTCTAATCCCACCTCAGGCATGAAAGATGGCTGGGTGGCTTTGGGCCAATCCCCAGGAGACAATTCTAGTCCCACCTGAGGCATGAAAGCTGGCAGAGTGTCAAGTAAAAAATACTTCTTTGGTTTTTTTAGTTGCCAGCAGAAAGGGAGTGGGGGAAAGCAGTGAATTCCTTAAATGCTTCAGATAATCGCTTTGGCAGCTGAAGCTTCTGGCGCACAAAATTATTACTGGAGAGCATGATCGATGACTCTTAGCTATGGATGTGTCTCATTGGAGAATATACATCCAGGGGGTGGGGGGAAAACTAGGGTCAAAGGGGGAAATGAATGATGTATTTTAGTGTCGACTGCACCCAGGTAATGCCAACATGGCCACTCCTAACAAATCCATCTTTTTTACTCTGAGAAATACGGCTAAAGACTTATGATTTGAATGGGAGTGGATTTATCAGAGTTCTGGCACTGGATGGTTTTGGGCCAATCCTCAGGAGACAGTGAGTTCTCAGGCATAAAAACTGACTGAGTGACTTTGGGGCCAATCCACCTCATGGGGTTGTTGCTATGTGGGAAATAGGAGAAGGAAGGAATAATAAGTATGTTCATTGCCTTGAGTTGTTTATAAAAGTAAGCAAGGTGGAATTAAAAAAATGAAATAAACAAAATAAAACTATATAATAAAAGCAACGATGGAAGACAGAGCCAAGCCCTTGATTAGCTCAAACATCCAGGAGACACATCCAGAAGACATTTGATTTTGATTCAACCAATCAAAAAAAAATTGGTGATTGCATTCAAAGCAATGCCTTGATTGAACTGCCCCTCAGATCAAAGCTTCCCAGTACCCTATTATCTACATTAATGGAACAATTTAGAATCACAACACATACTCTTACTTCAACCTGAGTTCACCCAAGGCAACACCTGAGCTCATGCAAAGTATTAAGTCCAAAATACCAGATCATTTCCTGGTTTAACACGCTTGTCCTGGCAGCTTGACAAGACGCAGAGGCAATGGCTGCTTCTGGTCACATGGTCAATTTTACTCTCAGCTTCCATCTTATACAGGTAGCTCTTGACCTACAACAGTTCCATTTAGTGACCATTCAAAGTTACAACGGCACTGAAAAAAAGTGACACAACCATTTTCCACACTCACAACCTTTGTGGCATCCCTATAATCATGGGATCAAAATTCAGATGCATGGCAACTGGTTCATACTGGTTCATTGATGTGTCCCAAAGATCACATGATCCCCTTTTGCAACCTTCTGACAAGCAAAATCAATGGGGAAGTCAGATTCACGTAAAAACCGTGTTAACTAACATCAACTAAAATGATTTACTTAACAACGGTGGCAAAGAAAAAAGTTTCTAAAATGGAGGCAAAAGTCACTCAACAAAGATCTCACTTAACAACAGGAATTTTGGGCTCAATTGTGGTCATAAACCGAGGACTACCAGTATTACAACCTCTCTTTAATATCTTCCCCAGATCCAGTTTAAGTTGCTATATGCTGGACCAACACTGTGCTGAAAATAAAATATGGGCTTTATTTTCATTCTTTGAGAGCTGATGAGAATATGAGAATTCCTCTCTCTGGTTTCCTCTCCTGAAACCAGAGAGAGGAATTCGTAATTTGTGAATGTTGCAAACTATCTTTCTATCGCTAGCATTATGAAACTGAAGGACCAATTGGGTAGCCACCCAGACATGGTATTTAGCAAGAATATTTCTAGATACCCAGAAGCTGACTGTCTACAAAGCATGGCATCAACATTCAGATTCATCTCAATGTCCAAGAATGCTTTTGGCCAATTCATAATTCCACTAACCATTTATACAAAATTAGAACCTTGGAACACCGCAGCCCAACTCTTGACTTACGAATGTTCCCACGGATCTTCAAAACCATCTTAGAGGCCAACCAGCCATCTCAACAATTTGCTTTCTGATGAATGTTTGTTCTGTGATTGGCAACGCCCACTGCGGTAATCATTTAATGAACTGGCAGGTAGATCCATGCACACACCCAAAGCCAGCTTGACAGATTTTCTCCCAATGCACCACAACATTACAGATGTGCTTGCAATCCCCTGAAATTGATCAGATGGTAGACACACAACCAAATTCTGAATTTTTAGACTAGGAGGTTGAAGAAATAATGGGGCGACTTAATTTGGGGTTGCTATTATCATTTCAAACTACCAAACCTAGGCATTAATTACTTATTATATTTTTAACCTGCTTTCCTTCTCAAAGCAGCCTGGAAAGAGACATGAGAATAAATGATTTAAATGTATACAAATGAAATAAAACAAACAATAAACCTATTTCTCATAAAAACCAATATCTATATCTATTTGTCTATTTGACTACCTGTCATTGTCATCATTGTCATCTTTTAATGACCTCGTAATCCGTTGCAGGGTAGATTCTGGGCAACTGAATGGGGCTAGCAGAGTGTTTTACTGGCCAGATGCCCTTCCTGTCACCAATGTGGAGTTTTGTTCAGCAGATATATACTCAGTGTGCCCAGAAAAAGAAATATCTGCTCTGCCAAGGATTGAACTCACAGCCTCCTGATTGTGAGCGAGACCTCCATCTCTAGGCCACTGCACCACTCCTCTGCCTGTCTCTGTCTGTCTGTCTGTCTGTCTGTCTGTCTATTTATCTGCCCATATCTATTCATCATCTTCTCTCTCTCTCATGCACTATCTAATTATCTATTTATCTATCACCTCTCTCATCTCTCTTGCTATCTATTTATCATCATCTCTCTCACTATCTATCCATCCATCCATTATCTATCTATCTATCTATCTATCTATCTATCTATCTATCTATCTATCTATCTATTATCTATGATTTCTCTTTCTCATCTCTTGTTATCCATCTATCCATCTTTCTATCATCATCTCTCTCGCTATCTATCCATCCATCCATCCATTATCTATCTATCTATCTATCTATCTATCTATCTATCTATCTATCTATCTATCTATCTATTATCTATCTATTTATCTATCTAACTATCTATCTACCACTGTCATCTCACAAGCAAGTGACTTTGGGTGATGCACAACAAAACATTAAAAATTATATATTATAATCATAATTTAAAGTATTATCAATATAATATGTATAAGCAGGGATACAAGAATTAAAGCGTCATTCATTGAAATACTGTTCATTACATTTACGTTTCATATTTTCCTATGAAGTCCAATGGGGCTTCTCAGGCCAATCTACAAGCTTGCTTGTGGAGAAAAATGAAAGAAGGCAATTCTATGTATGCAGCCTTTTGCTCCTGAATGGAAAGCAAAATATAAATTTAACCAACAGAGAAATATATAGTTCCCAGGAATCAATTTGTAATTATGACAGCATATACAATAGCTGAATAAATTTATTTATTTGGCAACATTATTCACCAGCTACTCTATTCAACAGAGTTTTAGGGTGGTTATTGTAGAAAAAAAATTAAGAAAGTAATGACCTGAAAATCTATACACAGTAAACCTAGTTAATGCAATAAAAGCAGAAAAGGCTACATTCTTTGGAAAGTCAAAATGGGTTCATGGGGAAGGGGTTCAATTAGCTCTGCAGAGACCAAATTCTACTCTTCCCTCTCAAGCGCAGAACAAGTATTGTGTAGTGGTGAAGTGGCTGGACTAGCAGCAAAGAGAGCTGGGTTCCATAGTTGTCCTCGACTTACAACTATAATGGAGCCTGCCCATTCTGGTTGCAAGTCGTGTGACAGTCATAAAAAGCGGGTATTCATCCGAGCAATCTAGATTATTTGCAACAAAATTTCAAAATTACAAAATTTCGCTGTTGCAAAGTGAATGCACCCAGTGGTAGGATTCAATTTTTTTTACTATCAGTTCTATGGGCGTGGTTTGTTGGGCATGGCTTGGTGGGCGTGGCAGAGGAAGGATGTACTGCAAAATCCCCCTTCCCTCCCCACCCCACTAACCTGCTTTCCAGCTCCGTTCTCCTGTGCAGGGCAACCAAAGGAGACCCAGCCAATCAGCTGGGACTCAGAAGCCAGAGAATAGATTGGGTTGGTAGGGCCAGTCAGAGGTAGGATTTGCCGGTTCTCTGAACTACTCAAAATTTCCGCTACCGGTTCTCCAGAACTGATCAGAATTGGATGAAAACTACCTCTGAATACACCAGCTGTAGAGTGAACACTGCAGTTGTTTGCTGTTGTTCAATGAGACACGTTGGACTCTTGGCAACCCCATGGAGCCCAGTTTGCCAGTTCCCTGCACTGTGTCCTGAAGTTTACCCAAATTCATGTTCATTGCCCCAATGATACTATTTACCCATCTCATCTTCCAAACCCATTGTTGACTACCAGTTGGTTTTTGCTAATCACCAGAAGTCAATCCTTTGGGGCAAAAGCATCATAATTCATAGTCATGGGATCATGGGACACTACAAAGGGCCATAAATATGGGCCAATTGCCGAGTGTCTTAAATGTGACCATGGGACCACGGCAGTTATTGTAATTTTGGAACCAGGTCATGAGTCCCTCTCGGTCCATCGTGGCTACTTGTAGACCTCTCTCAGATGCAGAAGCTTTAACCCAAACTCTCAACTCTCCCAGTCAAGCTGCACCAAAGGACTCGTTGTGAGGAAAAAATAAGAGGAGGAAATACATGAAGCTCTTCACTGAAAACAACTTGTACACGTAGTCCTTGACTTACAACGGTTCATTTAGGGACCGTTCGAAGTTTTAATGGCACGGGGAAAAAGTGACTTACGGCCATTTTTCACACTTATGACCAGGGGTGGGCTTCAAAAAATTCAGCAACGGTTTGCTGGGTAGGTGTGGCCATGGTGAGCCATGGTGGACGTGGTCTAGTTGGCCTCCTGCACCACAGTGAGGGAGTGTTTTTGCCTTCCCCGGACTCCGGAGGCTTTCCTCAAGCCTCTGGAAGGATGAAAACTGCCTCCCCCGGACTCCAGAGGACGGAAACAGGTTCATGTCGGAACTTTCGAGGGGCCCATTTTTCGCCCGCCCCGAGCCTCTGCGCATGGCCTGCACTTACCTGCATCCAAAACGGGCCACATGGGGACTCCTGGGAGGGGAAGGGAGGGGCAGGGTGGAAGGGGCAGGACGGGGTGGGTGAAGCCGAACCGGGCTGAACCGGCCATAACGTTAGCTACGGGTTCTTCCGAACCTAGGCAAACCCGTAGCAGCCTACCCCTGCTTATGACCGTTGCAGCATCCCCGTGGTTATGATGCTTGACCACTGACTCACATTTATGATGGTTGCAGTGCCCCGGAGTCATGTGAACAGCTTTTATGAGCTTCTGGTGAGCAAAATCAACGGGGAAAACAGATTCACCGCACCGTTTAAGAACTGCAGTGATTCACTTAACAGACGTGGCAAGAACAGGGGGCAAAACTCACTGAACTAACATAAATCTCACTTTACAACATAAATTTGGGGCTCAATTGAGGTTGTAAGTTGAAGCCTGCCTCTAGATCTCTTGCCAACCATTTCGGTCTGTCTCCTTCTTCATTTACGGGGTTTTGCAAATCCTCCTAAAACTGCATCTCTAACCTTAGTAGAACTTCATCCCCCAAACAACTTCTGAAACAACAACCTTAGAAACAACTTCTGCAGAGAACAACAGCCTGATGAATGTGGGTCTCTAATCTTGAAGACAACACCCAAGAGCTATTTTTGGCTCCACGAACTGTGTGTGAGGAATGCATTTCCTGACATAAACACGATAGGACAAATTGCTATCCTGTTAATGGGAGTGCCAGACCAGCTGAATTTGTGAGTTTCCAAGCCTGGCCTTGTGCTTGTAAAATGTGGCTGGATTTCACAAATATTATATTTGAAATTATAGAAGGCAGACACTAAAATGTAGATCAAAAGCAAACCAATCATTGGCTTTCCCTGATTGGAAAGCCGATTTGAGATGAAGTAGACAAACAAAGATTGATTTATTGTTTTGACCACAAACATTATAAATAAGATAAAGGTAACAAATAAGATAAATGCACCAAAGTAGACAACCATTAATAAAAGAGATTGCAATCTGCAAAATTCAGGAAGAATATGAAACAGTGTTATTACAGGAAATCCAAATAAAATAAATAAAAATAAATAAAATAAAAACTTTTAAAAATATTCTTTCTAAACTCTTAATAACGTTAATTTCTCTGGCCAACTTGACCCACATTAGAATACAAGCACCGTGATCCCAATATACAGAAAATGTTATCATAGACTCCCAGAGAACTATAAACCAAAAACAACCCAATTTAAATCCTTTCCTGGCCATGAAAATAGAGGGTGACCTTCAGTCCATCCATCACTAGCCCTGTCTCCTTGCCTCCATCATCTAATGCAATTTTCCTGCATATTTTTCTTTCTTTAATATGTTGCATATTGAATTTGCTTTCAATATTCTCAGGAGAGGCAGTGGAATGGTCATAGATGGAATCTCCTTTTCTTGATTTAATGATTAGGTGATCATGGACAGCATGCAAACGACCCAGGTTCCAAGCAACCATTCTTTCTCCACTACAAGAATCTGATGACTTCTTCTACTGTATATAATAATAGAAATTGCATTTAGACATATATACCACCCTATTGCGCTTTGCAGCACTCTCTGGGCAATGTAATGCTTAACAATGTAAGCATTTTTTTTGCATCTTGCCCTCCCAACAAAATGGATCCTCATTTTACTTCCTCGGACGGATGGAAGGATGAGTCAATCTTGACCCGGTTAGAATCAAACTCCAGGCTATGGCAGAGTCAGCCTGCAATACTGCATTCTAACCACTGCACCACCAGGGTTCTTATATAGCCACAGCAATAGGACCTGGACTTATATACCACTTTACAGTGCTTGACAGCCCTTTCTCATCAGTTTTACCATCAAAGTATTCTCCCCAACAAACTAGGTCCTCATTTTACTGACCTCAGAAGGATGGCAACCTTGAGTCTGTCAGGATCGAATTCCTGGCTGTGGGCAGATTTTGCCTGCAATATTGCATTCTAACCATTGCGCCAGCAGGGCTGCTAAATCCCAAGGGAAGCCATCTGTAGAAAATTTCAGTGCTACAAGAGCCAACTTTAACCAAGGTCAACCGCACCAAACTTGATTGCAGGAAATACGACTTCAGCAACAGAGTGGTTAATGTCTGGAATACTCTACCTGACTCTGTGGTTTCTTCCCCAAACCCCAAAAACTTTAACCTTAGACTGTCTACTATTGACCTCACCCCTTTCCTAAAAGGTCTGTAAGGGGCATGCATAAGTGCACCAATGTGCCTACCGTTCCTGTCCTATTGATTCTTTTTATTTTTCTTATATGTATCCATTTCATGTATTCATAGCTATGTTTATACTTATACCTATTATCTTGTAAGCAATTGACAAATCAAATCAATAAATAAACTTAAGGGGTAAGAGTCCCATATGTGTAACCATTCCAGAAGAGAGCAGAATCAAGATACAAACAAGACTGAGTCCAGCTAATCAATTCTAGGGGGATTGAATGAAAGGTCCTAGCAACTAGCCACAAGAGTATCCACAGTAAACAAATTCTAGTTCCACTGCAGAGTTTCTTAACCTCAGTGACTTTAAGATGGGTAGACTTCAACTCTCAGAATTCCCCAGCCAGTATGTCTGATTGGTGTTCTAACTAATCAACTCCAACCCAATAAACTCCAAGACAGTCATTTCCTCCAAGTTCCATTTTATTAGTTGTCATATTGGAACACCTGGGAAAAGCCGAATCTGAGAGTTCCGGGTTTTCCCTTCCCAAAAGAGAAATCCAAGATCCATCCCCTGCATCCATCAGTCCACCACATGGTCCAATCAAATCTTCTTCCTAACTGGAGACATCCTCCCAGTCACTCCCCTCCAGGTGCAGAGCGAGATGTCCTTGACTCTCTGAGAAAGAACGTTATGTCTAGTCTTCTACCCCACTATGACATCCTCCCTCCCAAATTCCTCGGCACTGAATGTGGCAACCTCAAAGCTTCCAAGACCAAAACAATGGTTTCCAAGGCTGACAATGGGGGGATTCTGGGAGTTGAAGTTTACACATCCTAAAGTTGCCAAAGTTGGGAATCTCTGGTCTAGTACTAAGTAGGCTCCAACTGATCAGTTATAAAGGAGAGAGAGAGAGAGAGCATGGTAGCACGGGGGTTAGAATGCAATATTGCAGGCAAACTCTGCCCACAGTCTGGAGCTTGATCCTGACAGGGTCAAGATTGACTCAGCTTTCCATCCTTCCGAGGTCGATAAAATGGGGACCCCAGAGTGTTGAGGGCAATATGTAAATAATGCTGACATTGTAAACTATCCAATAAGTGCTATAATGTGCTATCGCTATAAAGCCCAGCCCTCATGCCGCCTCCTTAAATCAGATGGTTTTCTTTGGCTTCATCCAGAGTGCTGGCTACTCAGGGATAACAGTCCTGTCTCAACTGCCCCTTACCCCCAAATAGCTTTTGCAATCCGGTGCTTCTGAGCCTTTCAACTCTCTCCTCCATCCCTTTTTTAAAAAAATATTTTATTTTACAACAAATCCATCTTTCAGTTATAACAGTGTGTTGACTGGGTACATATATCTTGTGCAAATATTTATATTTAGTGTACATTTCTTACTATGATTACATTCATATTAAAAACTACTCAACCTTATATATCTTATCATCATAACAGTATTCATTTAACTTCCTACTTCATTTTCCAACCGTTTATAAAATAAATCGCATATTCTGTAATCACCCGCTTCTTGTTCTTTAATTGCCAGTGTTAATCTATTCATTTCTGCACATTCCAATATTTTCGTGATCACCTCTTTCTCTATTGGAATCTTTTCATTTTTCCAATTTTGAGCAAATACAATTCCAGCTGCTCTTAATATGTGTATGAATAAATATGTTTTTTCCTTACTATAATTTTTGGGTAAAATCCCCAATAAAAGTATCTCAGGCTTTAAGTCTATGTGTTGTTTTGTCATCTTTTCCAACCTTGTGTGTATTTTTGTCCAATATCTTTTAGCTTCTGTGCATGTCCATCACATATGGTAATAGGTTCTGGGTGTCTGGTGACATTTCCAGCATTTAGCTGATTTGTCTTTAAACATCTTTGCCAGTCTTGCCGGTGCAAAATGCCATCTATAAAACATCTTATATAGATTTTCTTTATATGCTGTTGACATTGTTAATTTATAATTTCTATCCCATAGTTTCTGCCATTTATCTAATTCTATCCCATAGCCAAAGTGTTCCCCTCCAAGCTATCATCGTCTCCTTCAATTGTTCTTCACTCCTAGTAAATAGCTATACAATTTCTTAATCATCTTTTCTTCTGTTCCTGTTAGGATTTTATCTAATTCTGTCAATTCATTATAAAAATCATTTTTCATATCTAGAATGTATTTGCATATATGAGTACCAATTCATATCAATCCCTCATTCAGTTCTTGGGGGGTTTTTTGAGTTCACTTCTTTCATTTAAAACATCTTTATATCTAACAACATTTCCCATTTTAAAAACATTTGGATATACAAATGCCTCCATCGTCGATAACCAGACTGGTATCTTCATATCTCTCTCTACTATCCCTGTTGCTTTTGTATGCTTTTGCTCAAATGCTTCCATCCTCTTCCTCCACTGTTACCTCCACCCAACTTCAGAGGAATCCCTACCTGAGCTAATTGACCTTATCTCACAATCAGTTGAACTTCTTCAGGTTTATCCTCCTTGAGTCACTTACTGTCCCTAGGGGGCGGTGTTTGGAGGCAGCTTGAGATTTCAGGGTTGTCATGACAACCCTAAAGCCCATGGCTGACCCTGTTGCATAAGGGGGGATGATCACCCGTCAAACCTGGTTTATATTTATTCTAGATTTGTTTTCAGACCTGGAGAGTGCTGGGGGAGCCCTGGTTAACATGTAGGACTGCAGCAGTACGAATCTCCTCTTCTCTTCTCTTGTCTCTAAGCCCTGTAACTCTCCAAGGGACATCCCACAAAGCTCCTTTAGCCATTGTTGGACCATAACAAGAATCTTTATTTAGCTTCGTATACAATAGGTGGGTTCTTTTGCTCATTTTTGTTTTCTTCAAGCTTAATGAGCCTCTCTACTTGCGGTCAGAAGCAAGCATTTCCAACTTCATGCTCCTCAGCCCCATCATTCTGGGAACATAAAGACCTTCAGGGGAAATTACAACCAGAGACCAAGCAGAAGAGTTCCAAATATGGAGATTCTGCAATCCCCAAGTCCAATGAAGCCCATGTCTCATGCCCATCCTTAAAAACACCGTCTCCTTCCATTTGAACGTAACAGCATGGCAGCATAAAGCATCTACAGAGAGTATCTGTGCATCTCCAACCGACTGAAATAAAAATTGGAACTCAGACAACCAGCTTGGAATTTGCCTCCAGTCTTACTTATCCCTTTTCGTTCCATTGCAATCAAAGGAAAACTCTTCCCAGACCACACTGGGCAGATTCCAAGCTTAAGACTGCCTTGAAGGGATGGAAAATGTTCAGACAAATATCGCATCTCCAGCATAGGACTGCTGCTCTTGTGTGCCAGACACAGCCCTTGGTGCAAAATCCAGAGAAGCCTCTGCAAGGCTTTCATCCAGTGCCAATACGCACACTTTGGTTTGAAAGTGCACAACATCACACCCAAAGGCATCAACTTCAGTCCAGTTCTAATTCCATGCACTCAGAGCATCATATCGGGGCACATGTCCGTCTACAAAATAAGCTTGTCCTCCATATTTTTTACTGACTTCATACCATTAGGGGTTATCCAGGAAAAGAGTATCATAAAAGCATTTTCACCCTTAAAAAATAAAATATTGCCATCTGGTTTGAGGGGTGAGATAACCAGAAAATGGAAAACAAATCCAATTTTTCAATATGTTTTGGATTGGGGTGGACCTCAACACTTCCAAAATTAACATCAACATTGGATGTGAAAATGACCAAAAACAGATAGATGGATGGATGGATGGATGGATAGATAGTTGATATAGATGGATAGATGGATATGATAGATGATAGATAGATATGGATAGATGGATGGATGGATAGGCAGATACAGATAGATAGATAGATAGATAGATAGATAGATAGATAGATAGATAGATAGATAGATAGATAGATAGATAATATAGATGGATGGATAGATAAGATAGATTATATATATATATATATATATATATATATATATAGAGAGAGAGAGAGAGAGAGAGAGAGAGAGACAGAGACAGAGACAGAGACAGAGACAGAGACACAGAGACAGAGACAGAGGCAGAGACAGAGACAGACACAGGCAGAGGCAGAGAGAGACAGAGACAGACAGACAGACAGATAGAAATAGATTGATAGAATATTCTCATTTTTAAACTAGGAATCCTTTCAGAGACACTTATTCCTGTTTCCATTCCTGTCCAACCCAACCACAAAATTGCACAACCAAGTTATTGGTTTCACCAATCTGGACATTTTGGGCCCTTTTCAGAGATCTTCAATTTCCACCCTAGAGCCTTGAAAAAGTGAAGAGGAAAATTTTTAAAAAACCCATCTCTGACCATTCAGTAATATCTTTCAACCAAGGTTTAGACAAGTAAGCCATGAACTCTGGCAGTTGAAAGTTTGTTTATTCCTACCCCTCCGCTTAATTTAATAGGAAAGCAAACATTTTCAGGTTAAACCATGCCTAATAACAAGCTTGATTTTCATAGCAACTAGCTTGCCAGGAAATATGCAACCATTTGTGCCTTAGCCTGCTCCATCAGGTCTCTGTTTATTTTTCCAGCGTGTGAGTAAACCCAGGCATCATCAGTTCAAGCCTAAAGGGATGGCTGCTTATCTTAGCTTATCTCAGGCCAGATATGAGCCCCTTAATCTGGAAGATGAGGAAGGAAGGACAACATCATTCTAGAGGTTAGGGGAAACATTCTGGGAAAAAGAAAATCACTCACCTGAGAAGATGTCAAGAAATGTTTTTAAAGAAGGGACTCTTAAAGAGTATTCATTATTCCTTTTTTATAGTTTGTAAATCTAACAACTCATTAAAAAGGTAAAGTTTCCACTTGCACATACATGCTAGTCATTTCCGACTCTAGGGGACAGTGCGCATCTCCGTTACAAAGCTGAAGAGCCAGCACTGTCCGAAAATGTCTCCTTGGTCATGTGGCCGGCATGACTAAATGCCGAAGGTGCATGGAACGTTATTACCTTCTCGCCAAAGTGATCCCTATTTCTCTACTTGCATTTTTACATGCTTTCGAACTGTTAGGTTGGCAGAAGCTGGGACAAGGAACTGGAGCTCACTCCATCACGCGGCGCTAGGGACTCGAACCGCCTAATTGCCGAACTTTCTGATCGACAAGCTCAGCGTCTTAGCCACTGACAACTAACAAGTTAAAAGGAGGTTGGGATACTTGTAGTTCATGTGTTGTGGAAACACAATCATCCTTTTAGCTGCTCAGATGATGAAGTTGGTCATCAGATCAATATGGTCTATTGATTTGGGCATAACATGTAAGGTGAATTCTACTTCTTTCTGTAACAGAACAGGGTGTGCAAACCCAGGCATGGATAATAGTGAACAACAGTTTTGTGATTCTCTGTCACACACCTCCCTGAGATGTTTTGAAAAAGACCTCTCTCTTTGGCATGTATAGTAATTTATATTTACCTATCAGGCTATTTATGACACCAGAAACTCAAGGGTTGTGTCCTTACAACCAGGTCAGTGAAAGACCTAGTACCTAACATTTGTAACATTTGGTGAGTTTTTAATTTTGGTTGTTTCTTGTTGTTCTTGAACCAGGCGGTTCGATGAATGGCTTAGCATAATGAGGTTCATTGTGTTGTGTGAGCAAAACTACAATTGGGCTAGAGAGTTGGAGAATCTTCATAGTACTTATGACATCAAAAGCAAGCAAAGTTGTGGGTGCTCCATCACTGGAAATTTTGAAGAAGAGACTGGATAGTCATTTCAGTCCAGAATGGTATATCGTCTCCAGCTTGGGTATTCTATGTCCTATGATATATGACAATGAACTTAAAAGGTGCAAGGATACTAAATCAACGAGGACTTGGGATGGATCAAGGGAGTCCATCCCCCTGACAATAGAAGATCTTAAGCACAGGATTGTGAAAATACTGTGTCCCCTTCTTTTCTGTATAAATCAAGGAAGGAGAAATAGTCAGACTCAGTATAAGAAATTTGACAGGGGTTGAAATTAAGTATGAAATTAGGGCTATGAGATCCAGGTTGCAAAAAAAAAAGATTATGGCTGGCTGAGGAATTCTGGGAGTTGAAATCTGCAAGTCTTAAAGTTGATAAGGCGGGAGACCCCTAAATTCTAGTGCAGGCTTAAATTAAGTTCTATAGCAGGGGTGGGCAGATGTTGCAGTTTTACAACCTACAGACTTCAACAGGTGGACTTGAATGCTGGGTCAAAAATTTTGCGAAGTTGAAATGCATAGGTGGTAAAGTTGGCATAATTACCCACCCTTGCGTTCAAGCAAGGTAAACTTAGGAAAGGACTCAAGTGAAGTATAAGTACCACTTTACAAAGCCTCGGTAAGGCCACATCTGGAATACGGCCTGCAGTTTGGGTCACCACATTACAAAAAAGATGCTGAGACTTTGGGGAAAAAACGTGCAGAGAAGAGCAACTAAGATTATTAGGGTACTGGAGACTAAAACATATGAAGAATGGTTGCAGGAATTGGGCATGGCAGGGGACAGGATAGCAATATTCCAGTATTTGAGGGGCTGCCACAAAGAAGAGGGGGTCAAATTATGCTCCAAAGCACCAGAGAGCAGGACAAGAAACAATGCATGGAAACTAATCAAAGAGAGAAGCAACCTGGAATTGAGGAGAAACTTCCTAACAGTGAGGGGAATTAATCAGTGGAACAGCTTGCTTTCAGAAATCATGGTTGCTCCATCCCTGGAGGTTTTGAAGAAGAGACTAGACAGCCATTTGTCTGAAATAGTATCAGTTCTCCTGCTTCAGCAGGGGGTTGGACTAGAAGACCTCCAGTGTCCCTTCTAGATCTATTCTGATTCTGATCCTGTTGCCATTGTGTCTGCATGCCTTAGCACAGCCCATCACACCAGGGCATGCGTGTCTTGTTTATCTTGAGTTCTAAATCCATTCCTCGTTTTGTCCGAGCAGAGCCGAACCTTTGCCGGTTCTTGCCGAGGCAGCTGGCTTCGTCGCCGAATGCCTCCGAAGGCCAGGCGAGTCCCACGCCCGAGCTTTGCCGAGCCGAACCGAAGCTTGCCGAGCTCCCTAGAGCCCATCGCGTCTTCCAGGCTTTGCCGGGCGCTGTCCACCGCCTGCGCCGCCTGAAACCTCCCGCTTTAGTTGAACAGCCCCGGCAGGCTACAGAAAAGCCACTGGGGACACGGGCATGCACGGGCAGGCTGGCCGAAGGCAGGCACCCAAGACCTGTGTGCGCGCGCGCAGATGTGGCTTGCGTGCAACTCTCCCCCCACCCCCAGCGCCATTCTCCCTTAGCAACCTGCAAGAGCTACCCGAAGGCTGCCGAGAAGGCCATTTTGCAACGGGGGGGGGAGGGGGACGACACCCCCTGCCCTTCCGCATTGACTGTCGCTTCTCCCTTCGCCATCTCCTAACCATCCGGCCACTCGCTCCCCTTTAGCCGGGGCATCCAGCCACAGAGGCACCCGGCAGAGGAGCTCCCAACTCAAGCAGAGAGCGTGTGTACGCGTGAGTGCACACACGCACCCCGGTGCTACACCTAGTGTATCTGCTTCCCGCGCCGCGCCCCGCCCCGCCCCGCCCCGCCCCACAAGCCTCCTGGGAGCTCAAATCGGCGCCATTGACTGCTGGCGGAGAAGTGGGGGGGGGGGGGGAGAGAAACAGGTCCGCCGCAGGGGAAAAAAAAAAAACCCCTTCTTACGACCCGCGCTTGTTAGGAATCTCTGCCACACTCACACGCTCCGCAATACACGGGTGTTGACGGGGAGGAGACAGAGAAGCGGAGTGGGGGAAGGGGGGGAAGGGGGCTTGGCAAGACGTCGATCTCCTGCCCCGGCTTAATTTGGCATGGCAGCCAAATTCTGTCCCGATTAATTAAAGGACAGGGAAGGGCTTCAAACGAGAAAGCTGCGGAAAAGAGGGAGGGAGGGAGGGAGGGAGGGAGGGAGGCCTGATGGAAACTCGTCTCAAATCTGTATTATCGGGTGCCTTTCCACCGATCCGCGTGCCTTGGTCCGGGCCGAAACCCAACCCCTAAGGAGTCCCGTAACAAGACTTAAAAGACTGGAAATGCGGGCAAACGGAGGCCCCGGTCTGGGAAGCTGATTTTGGGAAGGGTGGGGGTGGGAATTTGGTGCCAGTGCACGAATGCCTAGGCCAGGGCTAAGTTTCTCTCCTTCCGACCCCACCCCATCCCTCCCGGACATACTAGTCTTCCCAGGAGGGAGGGAGGGAGGAAAGGAAGACAGGAATTCGAATTTCAGCACCACGGCGGCTGAACAGCACCTCACACCTGGCGCAGCAGGGCCTGTGCCAGACCTCAGCCAAGGCACAGCAGCCTGGGGGGGGGGAGGGGGGAGAGGAGGGGAGGGGAGGGGGAGGCAGTTTCCTCCCCTCGTCTGCCCACCTGCGCCTCAAGCTTTTGCCACAGCTGCTCCAGATGTTGGGCCTGGCCAAGCCCCAACCCCTTCAAAGGCAGCGAGAAGACCACCTCTCCTCCCCATCCTTGGTCTTTCCCGCTTCAAACATGGCGGAGACTCATTCATTAAGGCCAACTGTCGGGAGCCTTTCCCCACCAACCCATTTTTATTCAGAAGGGTGTGAAAAGGCACAAACGTGCCCAGAGCAGAGGCCTTGTAATAACATCGGAAAAGGCGTTTCCAGACTCCTAAGTGGGGGGGGGGTTGTTTTTCTTTCTTTTTTCTTCTTTTTTGGGTACCATAGACCAACGGCTTGGCTCCTAACAAATTCATGGAAATTCATAGAGCGGGTTGCCTTCCTCTCCCCCCCCCCACAGTGGTTTCCCATCCCCAACATCAAAGGAAGCTAAGCGGAAAACACCTTAAGAAAGATTTTTTTTTAAAAAAATTGGAATCAGTTACAATGCAAATATTTTACTTCTCTGACTATGAGGGTAAGGGATGAGCCGACTTACTTCATCTGCTTCACGATTGTACTTTTTCCGGATTCCCCAGCCCCTGTTGGGACAAAATAGAAGGGGACGGGGAGGAAAGGAGGGGGAGGATATTAAAACCTTCATATAAAGCAAAAAAAAAAAAAGAAGATAAGAAGATAAAAGCAGATAACGAGAGAGGGGGGGAGAGAGAGAGAGGAGAGAGAGAGAGAGAGAGAGGTGGTAGTACTAATGGCTGTGCATGGCGGGGGGGGTGGGAAGAGGGGAACCAAATATTTGTGTTTGTGCAATTGATGTTTCAATTGCAGGGTGCAAATTGCATGGTGCAAAAAAATTGATGGTGCAAAAAAGGCGAGAGATGAAGGAGACAGTTTTTAAAAAAAAAAAACAGTGGGGGACCCCTACCTGTTGGAGAGAGGTGGGGAATTGGGGAGGGGCTGAGATAGGGTTACATTGGAGCCAGTCCATCCAAAGGTGCGGCAGAAGATGGAGCGTGAAAACACAAACACACCTAGTTGGTGGCAGGCAGTGATTTATTTGGGTAAGGGGGACAGATCAGAGGTTCCAGGCAAACGGCCTTCGGCCAGGCGTCAAAGCTACACCTCGAGGGGAGGTGAACCGCGACCTCAAAGGGACCAGAGGGGGCTGCAGCGGAAATCGTGCAAAGGGACAGAGCAGGCGGAGGGGGGGGGTGTCCGGGGGGGGGGCGCCGAACCACACCTGAGAGCAAGCAGACGGGGTGTGGTGGGGAAGAGACGTGAGTGTGCAAATCTATCTTGTGCGTGTGTGTGTTTATGGAAGGGGGGGCGCGGGAGAAGGGAACCCACGAAAGGGCTTGGGGCGGGCGGGCGGGCGGGGGGGAACGGAGAAAGGAAGCCCGGCTCTTGGCTTACCTAGCAGGAGCAATTTCACGTCTTTGGCCGCGCTGATCCCATCTTCCTTGAGGTTCTTCTCGATCGCTTTGCTCCTTTCCAAGGCGGCCCTTTCCTCGGCGCTCAACGTACATCCCATGGTGGCCCCAAATCGGGAACGGTGCCGGGCGGACGGACCCTTCTCCTTCGCCTCTTCCCCCCCACCCTTTCACGGACGATCCCAAAAACAGAAGTGGGGTGGGGGGTGGGGGAAAGCCGGGCCGGGAAGAGCTCGAGGTTGCAACGCCAAAGGCCAAGGGGGGGTGGGTGGAATCCTCTCTTTTTTTCCCCCCCGTTTCTCTCTCTCTCTTCTCCCTCTTCTTCCCAGCCCTGCTCTTGGCTCGCTCCGGCGAATCAAGGCATCCAAAGGAACCAGCCCAGCTTTGCGGGAGCTGCAGAGGAACTGGTCGGGAGGGCAGTGGGGGCTGGGGGTGCGGAGAGGGGGGGGGGGCCGCTGGGAGAAGGGAAGGGAGGTGGCTCGCCTGCCGGAGGGAGTCGTCGGAGGAAAGCGGAGCGCTCGAGAGAGCGAGCGGACCTCGCCGGCTGCAGCGCTCCGGGCTCCGGTAACCGGTTGCAGAAACGGGAGAAAGTGCTCACGATTTGGGGTTTTTTTTCCCGCCCCCTTTCCTCCGCCTTTCCTTCTTCAAGCACAGAATTTCTCGCGGTCCGGTGCTTTTTTCTTTTGGTTTTCTTCCTTCTTTCCCTGCAGTTGGATTGGGGGGGGGGGTTTGATCTTTTTTTCCCTCCCCCTCTTCCACTCCCCTCCCCCCTAATCTGGGGGGTCTCTAATGGGCGGCGGCGGCGGCGGCGGCGATGGCTGCGAGCGATCGCATCGTTCAGCCCGTCCTAATGGAGAGAAATGCAGAAAGGGTGGCGGTGGGGGTGGGGGTGGGAGAGCGCCCGCGCGCGCGCGTGTCCGCGAGCCAGCCAGAGGAGCGAGAGAGAGAGAGAGAAGAGGAGGAGGAGGAGGAAGGAGGAGGGAGGGGGCACGACGACGAGCGAGCCTGGGCTCTGCGCTGCTGACTTCAAGGGGCGAGGCGAGGCCGGCTGGATTGCTGACGTCTGTGGCTCCCCGCCCGCGCATGCGCGCTGGCCAGACAGTTCAGCCCCCCCCACCCCCCCACCCCCCGGGGTGGGGCAGGGTGGGGCGCTTATTTTGCGGGGGGGGGGGTGAGAAGATGGCTAGGAAGGAAGACGTTTGCCCTGCCAACCTCTAAGCGCGCGGTGGGATCAGGGACCCCCCCCAGCACCAACAGTTGCTGCTATACTGAGACTTAGCTGCTCTTCCCCCCCCCCCCCCCCGCCCGGCTTTTACTGGGTAGGGAAAGTGACGCCGGGGGAGGGAGTTTCGGTGAAGAGAAAGTGAATGCGCGAGATGCAACCGAGGAGGCTCGCCTGCCCCCTTCTGCTTTGATTTACTTCTCTTTCCCTGCCTTTTTAATTAAAATGCAGGCTTGTTTGTTCGTTTTTTTTTAATTTCGTCTCCAAATAGGTGCGGTTTTCCCTATCTATTTTTTTTTAATAGGCACTTTTCTTAAAAAAAAAAAGCGGATATTTTTTTTTTTTTTTTGCCACCGTTGGTGCAGGTCCACGAATCGTTGCGTTTTCAAGATGCATTTAAAATCCCTTCGTTTTATTTTTCCACCCCCGAGAAGGGACGCGGGGTGTGAGGGGGGAAACCAAAAATCTGGAGAATCCAAATGCAGGAAGCTTGAGGGACTTCTCCAGAGAAAGAGAGCGCCCCCCAAAAGCGGAGCAAGGATTGAACTCTTCTAACGAAGTCCTTTTGCTCCAAGGTAGGTGGTAGGTAGGGACATCAGGATCGCTTAAAACGGGAGGCAAAGCCTGCGAACCACGTTTGATCCGCAGTCATGGCTGGAAACAGGAATTGGCGACATTCCAGCCTAAAGCAGGGCTCTCCAACCTTAGCAACTTTAAGACTTGTGGACTTCAACTGCCAGAGTCCACAAGTCTTAAAGTTGCCAAGATTGGAGACCCCTGGCCTAGAGCAGGGGTTGCCAACCTTTTGGACCTCAGGGATCACTAAACTCATAATTTTAAATCCTGTGGACCAGAGACCCTGGGAAAATCCCCCCCCCCCCAAAAAAAAAAGTCTGCAAGAAAATTCCCCACCCCGATTTCCTACAGGTCAATCATTCTTTATTTGGGATCACAGGATACCGTCTCCAGCTCCGTTCTCAGGGAGAGAGAAAGAGACTTTTGGCTTCATGCAAGGAAAGCAGCAGAAGTCTTTCTTTCGCTCCCCCAAACTTCACCAGAAATGAGTCTTTGTGAAACTTGTTGAGCTGGCGCAGCCTCTTGGAGCAGGAGGCCTTGCAGGATTCCAAAGACTCGTTTCTGGCAGAGTTTGGGGGAGAGAAAGAAAGACTTTGGCTGCTTTCCTTGCGTGCAGCCAAAAGCAGAAGAAGAAAGAAGTGCCAAGAAGCAGGCCAGGCCAGGCACTTGGGGCGAGTGGGGAAAGTTTTCCCCCTCTGCCCTTTCCCCCCTCCCCTCACTACCTCGTGTTGTTCGCAATGCAAGCAACACAAGCCTTGTGTTCCCGTGGGCCACGTGGGCGGTGCTGCCGTGTGTTCCTGCGCAACCTGGATTGATTGCTTTGGGGTGGACATTTCTCTGCAGACCACCAAAATTTTCTCATGGACCATCAGTGATTCCCGGCCCACTGGTTGGCAACCACTGGCCTAGAGAGTATCTCTTTAGCCAATCCTGAATGGCTTATTCAGTAAGCCACATTTAAACCATGATGCTGAATGAATCGAGTGGAGAGGTTTGTTCTCCGCTCCTGGTATCCAGGTGGCTTGGCTCAGCTAAAAGAAGGATCTGCAGATCCATCATGGATAAGTTGCCTTGTGATAAACTGACCCTTCTTCATCTCACTGGGCCAAAAGGACACAAAACATTGACGGTTGGTGTTGTTAGAAAGTGTCTACCTAGGCAGTTATTGAGACTTGGTCTAGACAGGCTAATGCTTGGATGTGTGATGAGGGGGAAATCTCAGGTGGGAAGATTAGATCGAGAAATTGAAAATCATTACTGGAAAAAAAAATAAGGGCATTTATCTCCTATGATGCCAAAAATCTTGCATGGATGTGCCCATAAAACACATCCATTTTGAACAGTTGGATTCCTTGATGTCCTCTTTAAAATCAGGAAGACACCAGATGGCTAGCCTAGTGAAGAGAAAGACCAGGGGAGACAGGATAGCAGTCTTCCAATGTTTGAGGGGCTGCTACAGAGAGGAGGAAGGAGTCAAGTTATTCTCCAAGGCACCCGAAGGCCGGACAAGGAATAATGGATGGAAACTGAACAAGGAGAGATTCAACCTGGAAATAAGGAGGAATTTTCTGACAGTGAGAACAATCAACTGATGGAACAGAAGTTGCCTTCGGAGGTTGTGGGAGCTTTATCACTGGAGGCTTTCAAGAAGAGACTGGACAGCCATTTGTCAAATGGTGTAAGGTCCCCTGCTTGGGTGGGGGGTTGGACTAGATGACCTCCCTTGCAACTCTTGTTATTCTGAAAAGTCAACCATGAAAGAACAGGCCAGAGGAGATGCAAAGATGCCAAACATATTTTTGAAGCAGGAATAATCACACAAGCAAAGTGATTATTTGGGGGCAGGGAAGGAGTATTTGACCAGAACACTGAATGTGCATATTATTCAGGGTATCCAAAAGTTGCATATAGCTCTGCTAAGCCATATTTTAACCATGTTTGTTAAATGAGACTCTTGGTATGGGGCTGGACTTCTATCTTACTGGTACGTTTACAGACCATAGTCATTATTTTTGCACTTTGTACTAAGCCAAAAGCAAAGAAATTACATTAAGGCTTAAATGTGAACCAAATGAAAATTGTTGAATTCTCCACTGAAACTTATGCCCAAGAGATACTTTGAGTGCAAAAATCAGCATCTCTAATTGCATTCAGCTAATGGTGGATGCAGATATATTTCCATATTTATTTTTATTTATTTTGATATGCATGCCTTATCTATTTATACAGTCAAGGCAGCTAACAATACATTTTTAAATTAAAAACAATTTTTATAGGGTAGAAAATAGAATAGAAAAAACTATAGAATAGAACATAGAATAGAGGAATAGGAGGGGAGAGGAGAGGAGAGGAGAAGAGAAGAGAAGGGAAGGGAAGGGAAGGGAAGGGAAGGGAAGGGAAGAGAAGAGAAGAGAAGAGAAGAGAAGAGAAGAGAAGAGAAGAGAAGAGAAGAGAAGAGAAGAGAAGAGAAGAGAAGAGAAGAGAAGAGAAGAGAAGAGAAGAGAAGAGAAGAGAAGAGAAGAGGAAAGCAGTAAAAATTAATAGTGCCAACATCCACTCCATACCTTTCTCCTTGTTGCTTTCTGGAGACGTGAAACCTTCCTGTGATGTGTGCTTTTGGTCATTGATCTAAAGTTGCAAAGCCCTTTGTAAATATGATAGGAAAAAAATGATAGTTTTTTAAAAAATGTACAGGCAGCAAGAGGAAGCAAAATGTATAGATAAGGTTTTTAGTTTTTAAAAATCTGTAGTTATCACCTTTTTAAGTTTTCATATGATTCTTTCCACGTGGACAATAACTGTACCTACTGCACCTGTTCCACAGAGAAGGAAAATCATCTCCTCCTCTTCCTCCTCCTCCTCCTACTATTACTACTATTTCTAAAATAAAAATTCAACACTTGCCTACTTCCCCGCCCCCCATGAAAAGCAAAGATGGATAACAAAGATGGGTATCTCTGAGCTTGGTTGTTTTCTTGCGGGCATTTCATTACCAAACTAGCTCACATCATCAGTGTTAATAAGGAATGGGATTTGCTCTTATTTTATACTCAAGTGGCTTGCCTGTCAGTGTTGGTGGGAGTAGTCTTAGTGGTTCCTTGTTTGGACTATTGTTCTTTATATTCCCTTCTAGCACAGATGATCTTACCTAGTTGGGTAATGAAATGTCCACAAGAAAACAACCAAGAGAGCACCAAGGACTCCTCATAGCTCCACCCTCTCTGCAACCTTTCTTATATCTTTGCCTCTTCAGAGAGAAAATATTTGAAAGTTTTAAAAAAAGCAACCATGGGAAGAAGTGGGGTCCTAAGGGAGACCCTAAATTTTTCTTAAAAGCCCCAAGGAAAATGGGATATGGGCTGAGCCAGTCCTTTGATTACATTTTAGTCAAGTGTTTGCTAATCTAAACAGAAATCAATTCAGGGCACTGGAATATAAATACATCACGAAAAACATTTCCCCAGAAAGGCACCCCCTGCAGAGTTAAAACACTGGGTTACTGCAGAGCAATTGAAGTAAGAGGAGAGCTGAAGTGAGGGAAAGGTGATTGATTTATTTTCAGAGAGTGGGGCAGGGGTCTCCAACCGTGACAACTTTTAAGACTTTGGACTTGTCAACATAGCTTGTGAACTTGTGAACCCAGCATAGCTGGCTGAGGAATTCTGGGAGTTGAAGTCCACAAGTTTTAAAATGAAGATTGGAGAACAGAGAGGGAAAGGAAAGGAAGGGAAGGAAGGGAAAGGAAGTGAAGGAAAAGAAAAAAAGGAAGGAAGGAAGGAAAGGAAGATAAAAGGAGGAGGAAGGGAAGAGGGAGGGAAGGTGGAGGGAAAAGAAAAGGAAAGGAAGGGAGGGAGGGAGGGAGGGAGGGAGGGAGAGAGATGCTACATGCTTAAACAATTCACCATAAACACATAATGTAATGATGGTTGTTCAAGAAAAACATTTAGCTTGGCAGCCACCTGACAGTTCATAGCTCTTCCATCCTTGGTGTGTTTATGAACAAAGATACACTGCAGACCCATTTATATCAATCTGGAAACCTCCCACAGAGAAGGGAATTGTAGTGTGAAAAAGGAGTGCGTAAATTATCTCAAACCGTCTTTAGTTTGTAACTGTTTCCCTCCATTGGCAGAACGACTTGAATGAAAGTTGAGAAAACTAGCTTTCTGTGGTTGTGATCTGTAGCACCCTGTATCTATCTTGATGGGGACATGCTGGTTCTCCGAATAGCAATAGCAATAGCCCTTAGACTTATATATTGCTTTATAGTGCTTTACAGCCCTCTCTAAGCGGTTTACAGAGTCAGCCTCTTGCCCCCAACAATCTGGGTCCTCATTTTACCCACCTCGGAAGGGTGGAAGGCTGAGTCAACCTTGAGTCGGTCAGGATTGAACTGCTGGCAGTGGGCAGAATTAGCTTATAATATTCCATTTCTAACTAGAAGGAAGGAAGGAAGGAAGGAAGGAAGGAAGGAAGGAAGGAAGGAAGGAAGGAAGGAAGGAAGGAAGGGAAGGGAAGGGAAGGGCAATAGCAATAGCACTTTAGACTTATATACCACTTCACAGTGCTTTTACAGCCCCCTCTAAGCGGTTTACAGAGTCAGCCACTTGCCCCCAACAATCTGGGTCCTCATTTTACCCACCTTGGAAGGATGGAAGGCTGAGTCAACTTTCAGCCTGGTGGGATTTGAACTGCCAAATTGTAGGCAGCCGGCAGTCAGCAGAAGTAGCCTGCAGTACTGCACTCTAACCACTGCTCCACCACAAATACAGAGGACGGGACAATATTTGGTAGAAGAGCATGGAAAGCTCTTCTTCTTCTAACCAGACAGTGCATAGAATAAAATTGGATAGCTTCTTTAGGCCACCAACCAGTGGAAGGATCCCAGCTTTACCACGGTTGATGGGGCAACAAATTACAGGTAGTTCTCAACTTACAACAGTTCGTTTAGTGACTGAAGTTAAAAAGTGACATGGCCATTTTTCACACATAATTGTGGTCACATGATTAAAATTCAGACCCTCAGTAACTGGCTCATATTTATGAGTCCGTTGAAGTTTCCTGGGGTCATGTGGTCATTTTTGTGACCTTCTGACAAGCAAAGTCAATCTGGGAAGCCAGATTCACTTTACAACCATGTAGTAGCAGTGATTCACTGGTCGTAAAATGAGGCAAAACCCACTTAACAGATATCTCACCTACCAACAGAAATTTTGGGCTCAACGATGGTCTTAAGTTGAGCAGTACCCATGGCTGAGGAGATACAGCGATTTGGAGAAGTTCTTGACTTGCTCTCCAGTCTCTCACTGCTGTCCTTCTGCATCTTCTGCCCTGTAGGAGATGGTTCGCCTTGACTTAATGGTAGAGTCAGCTCCAGAATCAGAATCACTTTGGGGGTGACAGGACCAGAACTTGTAGCCATTCCAGCAACCTAGAAAGAGACATGAGATGGGACAATAGATGAATGAGACTTTCTGGTTTTTCTTTGAAAATGTTTCGTTCCTCATCCAAGAAGCTTCTTCAGCTCTGAAGAAGACATTTTGCTTCTCAGCTGCCTCTTGAAAGAGCACCTTTGGGACAACCATGACCTGGATGACTGAAAATCTCCATAGACATTTAGTGATGATGCACTTTGAGATGAATCCCCTTTGAATGGTGCAGGAGTAGGAATGGATTTCCAGAAAGATTGCAAACTACATTTGCAGTACTCAGGTGACTCTGAGGTACACAGAGGAACCTCCAAGTGGCCTCAACGACCCTCTAAAACAGTGGTTCTCAACCTTCCTAATACCACGACCCTTTAAAACAGTTCCTCAGGTTGTGGTGATCCCCAACCATAAAATTATGGCTCGGTTCCTAAGACCATCAAAAATCTGTGTTTTCCGATGGTCTTAGGCGACTCCTGTGAAAGGGTCATTCAACCCCCCAAAGGGGTCGTGACCCACAGGTTGAGAACCACTGCTCTAAAAGGATGCAAATGACCAGCTGTTTGCAAGGAGTAGAAATCCTTCCATTCCTCACCATCCAGTCAGAGCTGAAGAAGCTTCTTGGATGAGAAGCAAAACGTCTTCATGGAAAAAAAACCAGAAAGTCCAGTTGCCTCTTGAAAAAGCACCTCTGGGACAACCAGGACCTGGATGACTGCAAATCTTGATAGACATTTGGATGAATAAATGAGATTTGAGAACCAGGGTACTTTCCAAGCAGATCTGTTTGGCTGCCTATCTTCTGTAACCCATCTAAGCAACTTTTTGATTAAAGCATTAGATACAACTGCTTTAATAGAGATACTGTAAGTATCTTTATTTTATTTTGCTTTTTATTGTTTTTATAGTTCATTTCTATTGTTGTAAGCCACCCGGAGTCACTGAAAGCAAGTTGGGTGGCTAAATAAATTTAACTAAATAAATACATACACAAATAAACAACGGCCAATTGTTAAAATGAACAATGACAAAGATATAAGATTGTCATCCGGCATATACGTTTTTGTCTTCCTAATTTACACATCAGCTCATCAAACTGAGCATGAGCCCAAGAAAAATGCAGCATTTAAAATATTCATATTTAATATCCTTTGGCAGAGAAGAAGCTAATAGGGAAAATGTCAATATAGCCAGGAAAGAATCACCAGATATACTTATCAAAGTTTTTTTTTTCATTATTAGTTTTGCAGCCAAAGCATTTTCCACACTTTTAATACAATGAAGGGGGGAGAGGAGAGAAGGAGAGGAGAGGAGAGGAGAGGAGAAGGGAAGGGAAGGGAAGAAATGAGATTTGGGTTGCTAGTAGTTTGCAATTAGATACAGAGCAGTTTGCTGTGTTCCGTGCCTTAGAAAAATGAATGGTGAATATCCTTGTGAAAGATATTTGAATTTTTTTTTTTTAAAAAAAAAACCCTTAATCAAAAGAATTAGCTGATTCGGTGTACTCATCAAAGATGGTAATATAGATCTATTTTTTTCACAACCCTACCACAACCCATCCAGTCAGCCACGCCCAGTGAGTGGTGTCAAGCTGACCATGCCCTCCCAGTCAGTCACGCCCACCCGACTGCCCCCCAAGGCCAACCACAGCCCTGATGTGGCCCTCAATGAAATTGAGTTTGACACCCCTGGTCTTGCAGATTTAATTTAAACAACAACTTTCTGATCCTGTCACCTGAGTGATTGATGGCCCTCGAGCAGCCCCAGTTATTCCAGAGCATGTTCCTGTCATGGAAGGAGACAGATGGAAAGAGGAGAAGATGAAAAAAAAAACATCGTTAGGAAGTAAAGATACGGAGGTTCAGGCATTGCCTTATTACCATTGGAAAGCAACCCCTGAGAACATGGGCACCATAGCTCAACAAGGAGAGAAATAGATTTGATTGATAAGGGTCGTCGTTCTGAAACCCAGAACCTTTGAGATCATCTGAAGTTGCAGGAAGTGATTGACATTTCCTTCCCCCTTTCTCAAATTCTGTTCATCAAATGCTGGAAAAGACAAAGGATAGAACTGAGGAAAGAATAGATGAAATGTGTAGAACAATAATTAAGTGTGTGTGGATACATTCCCCCCCCAAAAAAGAATGATTCATATTGAGGCTGATTTTGTAAAAATAAGGGCAGCAACATGGCATGTCAGGTAGCTCTTCAGATCCCAAACATCTCCCAAAGGTTTACTTTTTTTTCTATCCACAATTTCATAAGACTCACCTATGGTGGGGAGAGGTATCTAAAATCATTGAACGATGTCTGGAATGTCAAAATGTTGCTCCATAGCTATTGCACAGCATTTGCAATAGATTTCCTAAGAATTCTATTCTCGTTGAATTCTAGATGGACGGAATGGGGTAGGGTGGAGTGGGGTGGGGTAGAACAGAATAGAATAGAATAGAATAGAATAGAATAGAATAGAGCAGAATAGAGCAGAATAGAGCAGAATAGAGCAGAATAGAGCAGAATAGAATGTTGAGAAGAATATAGAATAGAATAGAATAGAATAGAATAGAATAGAATAGAATAGAATAGAATAGAATAGAATAGAATGTAGAGAAGAATATAGAATAGAATAGAACAGAATAGAATGTAGAGGAGAATATAGAATAGAGTACAGTAGAGGTAGTAGAATAGAATAGAATAGAATGTAGAGAAGAATATAGAATAGAATAGAATAGAATAGAATAGAATGTAGAGAAGAATAGAATAGAATAGAATAGAATAGAATAGAATAGAATAGAATAGAATAGAATAGAATAGAATAGAATGTAGAGGAGAATATAGAATAGAGTACAGTAGAGGTAGTAGAGTAGAGTAGAGTAGAATAGAATAGAATAGAATAGAATAGAATGTAGAGGAGAATATAGAATAGAGTACAGTAGAGGTAGTAGAATAGAATAGAATAGAATAGAATAGAATAGAATAGAATAGAATAGAATAGAAATTCTATTGTCCAGCCTATTGAAGAGAAGGATTAGTGGTGACATGATAACTGTCACTTGAAGGACTATCACAGAGAAGAGGGGATCGACTTATTCTCCAAAGCACCAGATGGAGGACAAAAAGTAATGGATAGAAACTTATCAAAGAAAAATCCAAATTAAAACTAAGGAGGAATTTCCCGACAGTGAGAACAACTAATCAGTAGAATAGCTTGCCTTTCCAAGTTGTGGGTGCTCCAGCACTGGAGATTTTCAAAAGTAGATGGACAGGCTCCTGGGACAAGAAGACCTCCAAAGTCCAGCCTTATGATTCGATGTTCTACATTTGGAAGAACTCAAATGAGAGATCTCATTATCTTTAGCATTAAGGTACTCAGCAATTTTGAGGAGGGAAACTTGCAACCAGGTGCAAACTGGTTTATGGTGGTTGAAGCAAGTTTGAAATTCTGCTACCCACCGAGAGAACTAATATAATTTAAAACCAGATGCAGATATTCCCAGCACTGAGATGACCACCCTGTAGCTTGGGATGAGAAAGGAGGAAAGTTGGTGGGGGAGGAAATAGAGGAATGGGAGTAAGTAAAACAGTTGGGTGAGTCTATAATGAATTTCTGAAATTCTTCAAGGAATCCATCTATAACAAAGGTGTCAAACTTGATTTCATTGACAGCTGCATCAGAGTTGTGTTTGACCTCATGTGTGTGTGTGTCCAGGGTGGGCATGGCCAGCTTGACTTCACTCATGTTGGGGATGCTTGTGGCCAGATCGTTCTGCCTGGGAAAATGGGCTCCTTAGCTCCATTTTCAGTCATGACGGCCTCTTGCAAACCGTTGCCAGTGAAAATGGAGTTCAGGGGGCTCTGGCAGCCTTGCCATCAAAGGACTAGTGGGGAGGGGTGTGGAAGGGGGGAACAAATGGACAATAAATCTGTGTACATCTATTGTGGGAATTAGGGAGGCGGTATGACAGGTCAGGAAGAGCAGAACTACATGGAACCAGTTCGTGCCAGGCATCTCCAAGATTGTTTACCCTGAGCGTGGAAATTTACCAGCACAAAGACATTCACAAAACATCTCAGCAGCATTGCTTTGGCTGGATTTGGACTGGTCATGGGGGGAGGGATGGGGAGTGAAGCAAATAGTTTTGTATTGATGGGCGGGAAATTCAGATTCCACCTAACTTTACTGCAACCAACATTTTTTAGTAAAAGTACCTTTCACTTCAATCAAATGGAGTTGAGGGTTTTTCTTTCCTAAGGCATCAGACTGGGGCAGGTCTGACAGTAACTATGGTAGCATAGCATGTGTGTTATGAATTAGCACATATGGGTCTAGTGCACTGAGTTCTCCTTTACAAACTTTGTTGTTAAAGGGACTAGGAACAGGGCCCTTTTTTGCAGTTGATGTTGTTTCCAAATATAGATAAACACACACACACACAGAGAGAGAGAGAGAGAGAGAGAGAGAGAGAGACAGAGTGCATGTGAACCTCAGCAGAGGCTGTTCTCTTCCCAACCCAGATGGTGAAGCATCAATTTGATTTCCAGACGTATTTTTCAGACCTCTGGGATGCATCTTTTTGTGAGATCGTCATTTGCCTTGGGTAGTTCTTTATTTAATTAGCCATGCAAATTCAATCTGAGAGTTTTGTATATGGAAATCATTATTCTAAGAATTAAGAGAGCAGCTCAGAGGCAATCATTCTGTGTGGTGCGGTGTAGTGTGGCATGCAGAAGGGCTTCACGTTGGATCTGACATCGTCTCAACGTAATTTGGTTGCTCAAGTCTCATTAGCTTCCAAACCAAATTTAAGGAATGCTACAAACCCATGGACAGGCCTGCTATGGAATATATTGAATTTAATTTTTAAAATGTTGGGGGAGGAACAACATGTAAAGCAAAATGTTGTGGTCCTTTTACGTTTCTTGTTTCCTAGGAACTGTAAGACAGTTATCAAGACAAGCAAGAGACAGTCGCCTCCTTTTAAAATAAAAAGGATTGTATTTTTCCCTGTAAGCAATAGCAATAGCACTTAGACTTATATACTACTTCACAGTGCTTTACAGCCCTCTCTAAGTGGTTTACAGAGTCAGCCTATCATCCCCAACAATCTGGGTCCTTATTTTACCCACCTCAGAAGGAGGGAAGGCTGAGTCAATCTTGAACTGCTCAGAATCAAACTCCTGGCAGTAGGCAGTCAGCCTGCAATACTGCATTCTAACCATTGTGCATCATGGATGGATGGATGGAAAGGCAATAGCACTTAGACTTATATACCACTTCACAGTGCTTTCCAGCCCTCTCTAAGCAGTTTATAGAGTCAGCCTCTTGCCCCCAACAATCTGGGTCCTCATTTTACCGACCTCGGAAGGATGGAAGGTTGAATCAACCTTGAGCCTGGTGAGATTTGAACTGCCAAATTGCAGACAGCCGGCAGTCAGCAGAAGTAGCCTGCAGTACTAAAAGGCAGTAACATTGATGTGGATGAAAGAATGGATTGTATTGAAAAATGTTAGACTGCTAACATTGGAAGATCATGATTTGCAATTGGGGTGGCATGCATTTTTATGATACAAAGAAAGTAAGGCAGATGGATATTTCCAAAGATATTATGTAAGGGATGCATTATTAACAATATGGGAGAAAATAAGGGAGTACCATTATATGAAAATACCAGTTTGATTATTGACAATAGAGACGTTTGCATATCCAAATGTTTTTAAAATGGAACATATTATTAGGTACAAGGAAATCTTAAATGAAAAGGGTGAACTTAAAACAAAGCAAGAATTAGAGGAACAAGGGATGAATATGAATTGGTATTCGTATTTGCAAATACATTCAAGATATGAAAAAGATAGTAAGATGGATGGGTTTTATAAAGAATTAACTGAGTTAGATAAAATCTTAATAGGCACTGAAGAGAGGATGATTAAAAAATGATATGGTTATTTATTAGGAGTGAAATTAAGAGAAGAACAAGTTAAAGAAACAATGATTGCATGGGGGGAAATTGTGACGATGGGATAGATTTGGATAACTATGGACTAGAAATTATAAACTAACAATGTCAGTGGCCTATAAAGAGAATTTGTACAAAATGTTTTACAGGTGGCATCTATCCCCAGCAAGAATAGCAAAGAAGTTTAAAGATAAATTGGTGAAATGTTGGAAATGTCATCAGATACCTGGATCATATTACCGTATGTGGTAGACATGCATAGAAGCTAGAAGATACTGGATTAAAATACACACGTGGTTGGAAAAAATGATAAAAATGATTCACAGAAACTCAAAAAAAGAAAAAATATTGTGCTTTTTAAACTTCAAACATCCTGACTCTGAACATAGAGCAACAAGTATATTGCATGTAAATCTCACTAACAGATGAGATCTGGACTTACAGCATTTTTTTCATGAGTGTTCAAAATGACTTGTGATCGTTTTTCACACAACCACGGCAGTACCTCCCATGGTCACGTGATCAAAATTCGGATGCTTGGCAACTGGCATGTAGTTATGTCAGTTTCACTAATGTCCCAGGATCACATGATCCCCTTTTGTGAACTTCTGATGAGCAAAGTCAATGGGGAAGCCAGATTCACTTAACAATCATGGTGCTAACTTCACAACTGCAGTGATTCACTTAATGACGGAGGCAAGAAAGGTCGCAAAATGGGGCAAAATTCACTTAACAACTGTCTCACTTAGCAACATAAATTTTGGGCTCAGTTGTGGTCATAAGCCAAAGGCTTTTCCTGATTCCAGCATCCCTCTGGAAATCCACCGCCATAGTTTGACTGTGCTCAAAACACCCACAATTTTATTTATAAAACAACAACTCTATACAAGGACCAGAACAGCATCCTAATGAGATTTACACTTCTTTCCTAGAAGGGTTTTCCTTTCTTTGTTCTTTTTAAAAAAAAAAAAATACAGGAGAAAATTAATCATCAACACACCACCACGCTCAAGGTTAAGCAGCTATTAATAACTACTGTACTCGAAAAGGCATTTGGAAAAAGTTGGAGAGGAATTCGTGCTACATCAGTGGCACTTCTGGGGAGAGCTCAAATTGGGCAAAGGATTTTTTTCTTCCCCATCCTCCTCCCCAAGGGAAGGTTAACAAGGTCCCAGGTTCAATGTTGGTTTCTCCAAGAATGTATAACAAAGATCACCAGCTTAAACCTTGATGAACAATTACCGATTAATGTGGAGGAATCTTCCCCAGTTTATTATCCCCAGGTACATGGGAGTTATAGTTCCTGGAATTTCAGCCAGCATAGCCATTGTTACGAGGAATTTCGGGTAATCTGGAAGAACCAGATAATTTGATAATCCAGAAGCATCAAATCATCTGATGGAACATGAAAAGCAGCAGATTGGGAAATTCTAGTGTAGGTTATAAAAAATGAATTAAACCCAAATGATGTTTGGAAGTTCTCTTCCAGATGTGTGGACTTGGGATTTCCTTGTGTAAAAGAATGTAGAGATAACCTTGGAGAAGAATGAAAGAGCTGTTAAAAGTATTACAAAAATATTACACAGTCCTTTGAAAGACCGAAGGGTGAGGAAGAATCTCAAAATAACCTCACCTTCATTCGGAGAGATTCTGTTGTTTTAGCTTACTATAATAAAGGATATTCCTGAAATCCCTGCTAAGCCTGTTTCTTGACTTGGCTCACTTTGAAGGACCGCCATTGATCTTGAAAGCCTGTCCAAATTTCTCTGTCCCCTCTGACTTTCAACAAAATGAGATTATTCTGAGTTTCTGTCTCCAAGGTCAGCTCCATAATCCTTTACACCTCAGCGCTGACAATCAAGAACAACATCTAATGCCTTTTCATGGACTTATACAAGCATGAAAAGCTGGGAAAGTGTGTATAGTAAGCCTCTTTGCCACTATGTTACACAGACACATCTATATCTATATATCTATCTATATCTACATATCTACCTATCTATCTCTATTTATCTATCATCTATCATCTCTCTCTCTCGTCTATCTATCTATCTATCTATCTATCTATCTATCTATCTATCTATCTATCTATCTATCTATCTATCTATCTATCTATCTATCTATCTATCTATCTATCCATCCATCTATCTACAGAAAACATCTACAGATCCCTCACATCCCAGACATAAACTGTTTCAACTCCTACCCACAAAACAACACTATAGAGCACTGCACACCAGCACAACTAGACACAAGGACAGTTTTTTCCCAAACACCATCACTCTGCTAAACAACTTATTCCTTCAACACTGTTCAACCATTTACAAAGTCTGCACTACTATTACTATTGATCTTCTCATCACTCCTTATCACCCATCCCCTCCCACTTGTGACTGTATGACTGTAACTTTGTCACTTGTATTTATATGGACTGTTTCCTAGTATGATTTGATGGCTTATTGTACCTATGACTATCATTCAGTGTTGTACCTGATGATTCTTGACTCTTGACGAATGTATCTTTTCTTTTATGTATACGGAGAACATTTGCACCAAGACAAATGCTTTGTGTGTCCAACCACACTTGACCAATAAAGAATTCTATTCTATTCTGTTCTGTTCTGTTCTGTTCTGTTCTGCTCTGCTCTATTCTATTCTATTCTATTCTATTCTATTCTATTCTATTCTGTGTATCTACATACATACATGACCTAAGATAAGAGGGATCAACAACATCAGCAAGCATGGTGAGTCCAATTGGCAAAAGAAAGTTCAGGACCATTTGGTGGGTTGGAAACATGCAGAAGAGGTCTTCATCCTGCAATAGATAGACCATGGCTAAAACGATAATCATCTTCTTGTAATGACCCCATAATCCCTTGCGGAGTGGAGTCTGGGCAACTGAATGGAGCTGAGTGGTTACTGGCCGGATGCCCTTCCTGTTGCCAATGCGGAGTTTTGTTCAGCAGATATATTCTCATTGTGCCCAGAGAGAGAAATACCTGCCTCTGCCTTAGGATCGAACTCACAGCCTCCTGAGTGGCTAAAATGATGAAGATGATATATTATAGCAATATAAGAAACTCATATTCCACCCAAGAGACAAAGCAACAGAATTTTATCCCTTCTTAGAAAGATCAGACACTTTTTTCCTGCATCATTACTGTTGTCAGACTGAAACCCAACATATATAAGGAACACTGCCAAATGTTATACCAGTACTATAATTATGAGAGTTCAGATGGTTTCATCAAGCAGATGTTGTTATTAAGTTTTTTTATAATTGGTTCACTTTATTTGGATTGTTTTCTGGGTATCCAGTTAGGGTTTTTTGTGTGTGTGGGTCGCCCACCTGCTTGTGGGAAGCCCTGTAAGTTAAATAAAGCAATTAAGTAAATAACATCTAGGACCAAAAAAAAGTTGTTCTTTGTTGATGGCATTGCTAAAGTTGTTGTTTTTGTTGTTGTAATATTCCAGCCTTCAAAAATCGTTGAAAAATGAAACATTCTACATCAAATTCTATTCCACCAACCTGGGTCAGGTACAAGCAACCAGATCTACTTGTGAAAGGAACAATCCAGTGATTTCTTTGTGTTCTAATGAAACATCTGCAAGAAAACAACCCAGCTCTGAGAGCGCCAAGGACATCACGCTATATCTCAAAAGCTTGAGATCCAACCGCCATGGAAAAGATAGGGCACTAAGTCATTTATCTCTTGCCTTTTACTTCCAAAGTAACATGGACTCCAAATCAAAAAAACATAATAAGGAAAAGTTATATTTGATAATACATGTCATCACTGTAGCAAGAATTTGCCCAGAAGTGAAAAAAGAAAGAAATTCCTAGTGAAAATGATGTAATAAATAAAATTCTGACATGCACTGAAATAGATAGGCTAACACTAGAGATGAATGAATCAGATGAATCAGAATATTACATAATTTGGAATAGATTTTACTATTGGTGGGGACAGAAAGGAAGGGTTTAAGAATGAAAAGAGCTGTTAAGAGGACATCTGTGATCATGAGATGTAAATAATACCAAGAATGTTGGAAGATGTAAGTAAGGATGAGCAAATGTATATATATATATATATATGACAAATGTATATAAGATTTATATTCTACTATATTTCACTAGAATGATGACAAAATTATGTCAAAATGACTCCACCATGTTTAAAAATTTTTATAAAAAAATTTATATAAAACAAGAAGAGGTAGCGCACTAAATCATTTATCTCTTGTCTTTTACTTCCAAAGTAACACAGACTCCAAACTAGAGTTTGGTGGAATTTATTGTTACACTCTTTGGACTGTAACTGTAGTCCCATCATGTCACGAGAGAAGCTGTTGAAATTGTCCTATCAACTGTGAAAATTTGAGGACAAGAAGTTGTGTAGGACCTCAGTGCTAGTTGTCGTTTCCATCTGAATCGAGCCAGAATTCGTCTCTTCACCTGCTCCCGTCACAATAACCCAAACCAATTCATACCCGTTTGGAAGACTGCATATTTCCAATTTGGTTTCTCGGCAAAGAGGTTTGCTGCTGTTTTCAAAGTGAGATGAATTGTTTATCTGCCCAGGATATTTGTGAGATGTTGCATTGCGCTCTTCCAGTCAGCCAACCCAAGTGGGACTATTATTTCCCCAGAGTGTGTAGCCAAGCTGAGTACTCTCGATTTTCATCAAAAATATTTATGGGCCGTGTAAGTTCAAGCCAAGAGGCAAATGTTTTGAGTGGGGCAGCTCTTCACCCACAGCTAGGAAGCAGTTCATCTATCAAAATAATTATTTTGAAGTTAGTTGATTTAGCATTAAGGTGCTCAGCATTGTGGGAGGTTCAATTTTTCAGACATGGAGGTACATAATTGACTTCGGTGCCAAGTGTTTTCTTAATTTTGGACAGTATGCCACAAGGAGGAAGAGTACGAAATTTACTTTTTGTGTTTCAGCAGTTATAAGCGGAAAGATAAGGCTGTGTACAGTACTTATATGCAGTTAGAGCCCATTTTTTCATGACATTGCTCCAGGAAGCATCTATTTTATCCATTTATATCTATGTACACAAACAAAATTGAAAAATTCCCAACATTCCCAATCATCTCAAAGGTGGGTTTCAGGGATGGGATTCAAATTTTTAACAACTAGTTCTGTGGGCGTGGCTTAGGTGATGGGTGTGGCTTGGTGGTCATGTGACTGGGTGGGTATGGCTTGGTGGTCATGTTATTGGCTGGGCGTGGCCAACTCAACATCACTCACATCGAGGCACGCATCTCCTCGCCTGGCCTCTCATGACTATGGGGATGCTGCAACAGTCATAAGTGTGAAAAATGGTCATAAGTCACTTTTTTCAGTGCCATTGTAACTTTGAATGGTCACTCCACACAAGCAAAGTACCAGCAAAGGAGGGGAAAAAAACTCCAGAGAAGTTCCTGAGACAGGAAGTCCAGTCCTGCCAAGAATGTAATAAGGGTTAACGGAGAGGCAGTTTCTGTAAGCAACACCAGAATGTTTCCTTCCTGCCTTCCTTACAGGATTAGGCCAGTAATTTCTTCTAACAACCGGTTCTCCAAACTGCTTAGAATGTTAACAACCGGTTCTAGCGAATAGGTGAGAACTGGTAGAATCCCACCCCTGGCGGGTTTTTTTCTTCTTCAAAAGGCAACCGGTCTGTTTTTTCTTTGAAGAAGTAGGAAAAAAAAGTTTCAGTTCTCAATCCAAGAAGCTTCATCAGTTCTGATGTTCATTTAACAGTTCGAATTTCACCAGGCTCATGGTTGACTCAGCCTTCCATCCTTCCAAGGTGGGTGAAATGAGGTCCCAGATTGTAGGGGACAAGATGTTGAATCTGTAACCACTTAGAGAAGGCTGTAAAAGTACTGTGAAGCGGTATATAAGTCTAAGTGCTATTGTGGGAGCACCTGCAGGAGCTAGTCCAAAAAGCCAAAATGGCATCTATGACTGTACAACTGCACATTAAAAAAGGTGTGTGTGTTAAATTACACAGTCTGTGTCCTCCTTTGACTTTGTTGACCACACTTGCAGATGCCCTTATTCTACATAAAAGAAATGTCTATTTTTCCACTCCTTTTTCCCACAGTATCTGAGAAATTCATTCAGATTCTTCTTAGTGTTCTTTGGAGCTTACTTTATTATTGGCAGTGGGGGGGGGGGGGGGGAATACAGCAGCTGATATTGGTTTCTGAGGCACCTATTTCCATCCCTCCAACACAGCCTTGACTGTCATCAGCTCCTAATCTGGAACAGCCTTCTGGAAAGTTCCCTCGTGATGCAATGGCTGAGGTTTTGGTAAATCAAACTAAAACAAAAGGGGGAATCCCAAGCAATGATGGGATTCAATTTTTTTTTACTACCGGTTCTGTGGGCGTGGTTTGGTGGGTGTGGCAGGGGAAGGTTACTGCAAAATCCTCTTTCCCTTCCCCCCCCCCCACCCCACTAGCCTGTTTTCCAGCTCCGTTCTTCTGTGCAGGGCATCCAAAGGAGACCCTGCCGATTAGCTGGGACTCAATGGGAGGCAGAGAAGAGATGGGGTTGGCGGGGCCAGTCAGAGGTGGGATTGGCCGGTTCTCCGAACTACTCAAAATTTCCGCTACCGGTTTTCCAAAACTGATCATAACCTGCAGAATACCACCTCTGGTCCCAAGGAATAGCAAACTGTTGCAAGGAGAGTGGAATTTGGAACTGCAGGAGGGAGGGGAACTTTTCCAGAGAGCAAAGAGGCAAATGAAATTGGAGTATCTGATAGCAACAGCAATAGCAGTTAGACTTATATACTGCGTCACAGTGTTTTACAGCCCTCTCTAAACGGTTTACAGAGTCAGCCTCTTCTCCCAACAATCTGGGTCCTCATTTTACCTACCTTGCAAAAATTGGAAGGCTGAGTCAACCTTGAGCTGGTCAGGATTGAACACCTGGCAGTGGGCAGAGTTAGCCTGCAACACTGTCTTCTAACCACTGTGCATCATGGGTGGATGGATGGATGGATGGATGGATGGATGGATGGATGGATGGATGGATGAAAGGAAGGAAGGAAGGAAGGAAGGAAGGAAGGAAGGAAGGAAGGAAGGAAGGAAGGAAGGAAGGAAGGGCAATAGCAATAGCACTTAGACTTATATGCTGCTTCAGAGTGCTTTACAGCCCTCTCTAAGCGGTTTACAGAGTCAGCCTCTTGCCCCCAACAATCTGGGCCCTCATTTTATTCACTTGGAAGGATGGAAGGCTGAATCAACCTTGAGCCAGTCAGGATCGAACTTCCTGGCTGTGGGCAGAGTTTAGCTGCAATAGTGCATTCTAACTACTGCACCACCAGGCTACTTCCTTCCTTCCTTCCTTCCTTCCTGGTGGGTGGGAAGAGGGTGAAGGCAGACCCGCCCTAGCAGTTCATAGAGTATATCTAATAATTATGAAAATACAAGTAGCCCTCAACTTATAACAATTCTTTCAGTGACTATTCAAAATTTCAGAGGTGGTATTCAGCCGGTTCTGACTGGTTCTGGAGAACCAGTAGTGGAAATTCTGAGTTGTTCGGAGAACTGTCCAATCCCACCTCTGACTGGCCCTGCCAACTCCATCTCTTCTCTGCCTCCCATTTAGTCCCAGCTGATCGGTTGGGTCTCCTTTGGTTGCCCTGCACAGGAGAATGGAGCTGGAAAGCAGGTTAGTGGGGTAGGGAGGGAAGGGGGATTTTGCAGTATATCCTTCCCTGCCATGCCCACCAAGCCAGGCCATACCCACGAACCGGTAATAAATTTTTTTGAATCCCACCACTAATTACAATGGCACTGAAAAAAGTGACTTAGGATTGTTTTTCAGACTTATGACCATTGCAGCATCTCCATGGATCAAAATTTGGATGCTTGGCAACTGACCCATATTTATGATGGTTGCAGGATCCCAGGAAGATCACGTGATCCCCTTTTGTGACTCTCTGATGAGCAAAGTCAATGGGGAAGCCAGATTCACTGAATAACTATGTTACCAATTTATCAATTGCTGTGATTCACTTAACAACGGTGCCGAGAAATGTCATAAAAATTGGGCAAAGCTCATTTAGCAACAGAAATTTTGCAGTTGTATGTCGAGGACTCCCTCTTATAGGGGTTGAACTAACAGGCCTCCGAGGTCCCTTCTGTTATTCTATGTTCTGAATGTTGGCTGATGAGGATCTAATGAATGATCCTTGATGGAAGTAGACAATCTCCAGAAGAGCAGAGAGAGAGAGAGAGAAGCCACAGGATTAGTAGCAATTGCTCTCTTAAAAGTGTAGCTGGCAAAGGAGCAAAACATCTGTTATAATAGATCCTGCAAAAACTAGGTCACATCCCTGGACATTTTAATAATATAAAAAAAAAAATTCACTTAGCCTTAATGTAGCTATCACCATTTTGTTTTAAATTCCAGTGCTGCGGTCTTGCCGAAACCCTCACATGTTCCCAGGAACACTCAAAATAACGTAAAAAGAGGTGGGGGTGAGATGTAACTGAAACCTGGGAGGGCTGCTGGGGAGAGGCTGGTTCCCTTGGAAAGGAAGACATTCTCACATGCTCAGGTGTTGTTAAGCTCTTCGTAACTTAGTAAGGATCTCACGCTCTAACTTTGAGGATTTCGCCTAGATTCTCTTGCTCTTCATTTCCTCAAATTGAGGCACTTAATGATATATCTGCTTTCTTCTGTCTCTGTCTCTCTGTCTCTCTCTGTCTGTCTGTCTCCCTCCCTTCCTTTCTCTCTGTCTCTCTCCCTCCCTTCCTCTGTCTCTCTCTCCCTCTCTCTGTCCCTCTGTCTCTCCCTCCCTCTGTCTCTCTGTCTCTCTCTGTCTCTCTGTGTGTCTGTCTGTCTCCCTCCCTTCCTCGCTCTCTGTCTCTCTGTCTCTCTGTCTCTCTCCCTCCTCTCTCCCTTTGTCTCTCTCTGTCTGTTTGTCTCTCTCTCTGTCTGTCTCTCTCCCTCCCTTCCTCTGTCTCTCTCTCCCTCTCTCTGTCCCTCTGTCTCTCCCTCCCTCTGTCTCTCTGTCTCTCTCTGCCTCTTTCTGTGTCTGTCTGTCTCCCTCCCTTCCTCGCTCTCTGTCTGTCTGTCTCTCTCCCTCCCTTCCTCCGTCTCCCTCTCCCTCTCTCTGTCCCTCCGTCTCTCTCTCCCTCCCACTGTCTCTCTGTCTCTCTCTGTCTCTCTGTGTCTGTCTGTCTCCCTCCCTTCCTCGCTCTCTGTCTCTCTGTCTCTCTCCCTCCTCTCTCCCTTTGTCTCTCTCTGTCTGTTTGTCTCTCTCTCTGTCTGTCTCTCTCCCTCCCTTCCTCTGTCTCTCTCTCCCTCTCTCTGTCCCTCCGTCTCTCTCTCCCTCCCACTGTCTCTCTGTCTCTCTCTGTGTCTGTCTGTGTCTGTCTGTCTCCTTCCCTTCCTCGCTCTCTGTCTCTCTCTGTGTCTCTCTCCCTCTCTCTCCCTTTCTCTCTCTCCCTCTGTCCCCCACTCTCTCCCTCTCACCTTCTCTGTCTCTCCCCCTCCCTCCCCCCTCTGTCTCTCTCTCTCCCCCTCTCTCTGATGTAATATGAAAACTATCATAGATCTCATGTTAGAATATATAACTAGCATCAGAGGGCTGGCAGGGGTGTCAAACTCAAGGCCCGGGGGCTGGTACCAGCCCACGGGGTGCTTAGATCTGGCCTACAGGGCCACCCTGGAAACAGCGAAGGACTGGCCCGCGGTGCCTCTGCCAGAGAAAATGGAGCTCACAGCCCTCCCGAGTTCGGTTTTTTGCTGGCAGAGGGTTGCAGGAGGCTGTTGCAGCTGAAAACAGAGCTCGGGAGCCGGTTTTTCTGGCAGAGCACTCGGGCTGCCACAGGAGCCCCCGACATGAATGACATCAAGGCTGGTCATGCCCACCCATCCCCCATGAAGTCAAACACAACCCTGATGAGACCCTCAATGAAACCGAGTTTGACACCCCTGTTCTAGTGCAAGCCCCTGGCCAAGACTGGAGTCCTTATACCAACAGGTCTCCAACATTTCCGGATTTGCTAATCAGCTGGGGGTCAGAGGGGAGGACATGAGCGATGGGCACGTGCATGCGCAGCTCCATTTCTGCACAAATGGAGCTGCGCATGCGTACTAGCCTCCCTACTGTGTGTGCAAGTAAAACTGCACGTGTGTGCATGCTCACCTACCTCTTCCACAGCCCGGTTCTGAGCAGGCCATGGCTCGGTAGTGTGCCTGTGGCCTGTGGGTTGGGGACCCCTGCCTTATTCCATTCCGGATAGATGGATTGGTACCTGGGAAGAACCTGGGGAAATGGGCCAAAGACACACTGCGTAGGGAATAGTGAGAGAAGAGAAGGTTTATCCACAGCTGGATAGTGGGTAGGGCAAGAGGCTGAGAAGACACCTTCTCTCGTTTCTCAGGCTGTAAAGCAAAGAGCGGGAGATTTGTATTTTCAAACTTGCAAGATTCTGTTAATGCACCTTTACAATAAAGTGGAATTAACTCATCTGATTGTCATTCCTGTCCGATCTACCTAGCAACACTGAAAACTACAGAGACAGGGATTCCAGCAGGGGTAGGCTGCTGCTGGGGGTTTGTACGGGTTTGGGAGAGCCCCTAGCTAAGATTCTGCACAGTTCGGAGAACCCCCCAAATCCCACTCCTGGCTGGGCCCATCCACCCCTCCCCTCCCAGGAGTCCCTACATGGCCTATTTTGGATGCAGGGAAGTGCAGGGTATGTGCAAAGGCTCAGTGGGTGTGTGAAAAACAGGCCTCCCAGAAGTTCAAGAAGGCTGGAAATGGGCCTGTTTCCAGCTTCCAAAGAGCTTCCACAACCCTGGGAGGCTGTTTTCGCCCTCCCAGAGACTCAAGGAAAGCCTCCAGAGTCCAGGGAGGGCAAAAACACCCCACCCTCCCCTGCCGTGGTGCAGGAGGCTGACTAGGCCATGCACACCATGGCCACACCCACCCAGCAACCGGGCAGAGAACCTGTTGCTGAAATTTTTTAATTTTTTTGGATCCCAGGCAACACTGAATAATGGGTTCTTTCTAGGCACACAAGCACCAGCCTATCTATGACTCTCAGCCTGTAAACCTATAAGGTTCATTCCCACCAGAGTTCCAACATTGTAAGTACCAGAAGACAGGACTACCTTTCTCTTGATGCCTGCACTGCTCCGAAGAAAAATGGATGGTATCATCCTGGGAGCTCAGGCGTTCAGGAGAAAAGCTCCACTTGCTAATTCAGTTTGAAGTTATTTGCCAGAAGTAATGTTGCAGGTTCAAAGCCTCTTCGCTTCCTTATCAGCTGCTAAATGGCTTAGCTATCAGATGCTCACCTGGGTTGCTTCGTAGGTTTTATTTATTTATTTATTAAATCTACATGCCACCACCTCCATCTCACCAATAAGGAGGATTTAGCGGCTTACAAATGGTTCTGCCCATTTCAGCTGCCATTTTGACATTACAGGGACAATTGGAGGGGGGAAAGGGGAGGGGAGAGGATGGTAAGGAAAGAGGAAGAGAGGGGAGGAGAAAGGAGGGGAGAGGAAAGGGGAGGGGAGAGGAGAAGAGAAGGGAGAGAAGAGAGGAGAAAGGAGGGGAGAGGAAAGGGGAGGGGAGGGGAGAGGAGAAGAGAAGGGAGACAGGAGAGGAGAGGAGAAAGGAGGGGAGAAGAAAGGGGAGGGGAGAGCAGAAGATAAGGGAGAAACGAAAGGAGAGGAGAAAGGAGAAAGGAGACAGGAGAGGGGAAGGGAGACAGGAGAAAAGAGAAGGGAGAGAGGAGAGGAGAAAGGAGGGGAGAGGAAAGGGGAGGGGAGGGGAAAGGAGAAGAGAAGGGAGAGAGGAAAGGAGAGGAGAAAGGAGAGAGGAGACGAGGAGAGGAGAAGAGAAGGGAGAGGAGAGGCGAACAGAAGGAAGAGAGAAAAGGAGAAAGGAGAGAGGACAGGAGAGGTGAAGAGAAGGGAGAGAGGAGAGAAGAGAAGGGAGAGAGGAGAGAGGAGAGGAGATGGGAGGGTAGATCTCTTCATAAGCTCATATAAGCAGGATCTAGTGGCATTGGCAACAACTGAAAGCAATGGACATCCAAGTGACGAGCCCTTCTCCACTTCTGTCTCTCCATCCTCACATGCACCTTATTCCCTTGGAATGGCTTGTTTACACATGCTGCAAGTGGAATTAGAGCCAACGTGCTTGCAAGCGGTTGGTTTAAATTGACGAGCCAGCGCAGAGATCTGCCAACCTCCTAGCCAAAATATTGTAAAACATGCAATAGAAAGTGCTTTTCTGACGTAGCACTCTAGCCGTCGTGAGCCCTTCTCCGATTAGCAACGGACAAGAATGCCAATTGTCCACAGAATGCACCCACCCACCCAATCCCCCCAAATGGGATACCGAGAGCCCATCCGAGGCCTAGAAAGCAAATAGCCCATAGTTTCAGCAACTCCTTGTAGACTCTTAGGTTGCCATGGTAACCCAGCCCTGGAAATTCTTCAAAAACAAGCCTGGACTTTTTGGGTTTTTTGACAACTGTCTCTCTGTGTGTGTGTGTGTGTGAAGAATGAATTGTGCCATCGCTTGGTAATCAGAAATCTAGGGTTGAAGTTGTGTTCTTTTCCATTAAAAGAAGCCCCTTTCCTGCAAAAAAATAAAAATAAATAAAAATGAAGAATCTTTCTTTATCACAGCCTTTCTTTACCGGCCATGCGTTTTTAATTTTAATTATTTTTTTACATTTGTTTGCTGCCCATCTTGTTGCGTGGCGACGCTGGGCGGCTTACAACATTTGCTTTCTTAGGGACAATTTTTCTAAAGTGGAAATGTAAAGTACTTGGATCAGATCTTGCCAAAGCAGAGCTGGAAAGCTGCTAACCAACCTTTGGAAGTTAAGGAAGGGTTAAAATCTGAATTGATTTTAGATCGGGGTGTCCAACCATGGCAAGTTGAAGCCTTGTGGACTTCAACTCCCAGAATTCCCTAGCCTTTTAGCCAGCCTGATGTGATCCAAGTACAGTGGTACCTTGGCACTCAACTGAATTGAAACTCATCAAATTCAGTGCTCAATGCATTTTGATCTGAATGTTGTGTCCTGATACTCACCATTTGTTCAATACTCAATGCACAAGCTAGAACTTGTTGGTGTCAGCTACCTTGTGACTCATTACATTATTCCTTATGGGAAAAACCTGCTTGGTATTATTCTGACCAAGCCCTTTTCCAATAAACCAAACACGAACCAAAAGGAACAGAAATCTTTTAATGAGTCTTACGAATCCCCAATTAAAAGGCTGCTGCAAACTAATTAACTTTGATAAGCACGAGCCTCACCAAAACTGTGCGAGGCTGCCAAGAATCACAGATAAGGTTACCTAGAGATGTTTTACAACACAAGAGTCTTCAAATACCAACTTAAGATACTTCAATGCCCACGAGGCTGGAGTTTCAGAACGTCTTTGCTTCCTGCAAAGAACGTCCGATTCACAGCTGGCTTTTATGTTCTTGAAGGAGGGGCCATTACCTTGCAGCCTTACTCCTGAGTCGCCCGTGCTGCTGCAGCTGCTCTTTCCTGAGAGCAGCCTTGAGCACAGGCACACTTGGCACAGGCACCTCAGCAACCTCCTCATCGCTGCTGCCAGCCCCCACAATCTCTGAAGGCAGCAGTCTACTCTCCAGTGGTCCTGGCCCCTCATCTGAGTCCTCACTCTCCTCAGCCATCCACACCTGCTGCCGGCTAACCACAACAGATATTCATCCCATTGCAGCTTCTGGAACCAATTAAAGATAAATATGGGTAGTCCTTGACTTACAACAGTTTGTTTAGTGACTGTTCAAAGATACAACAGCACTGGAAAAAGTGACTTAGGAACCATTTTTGATAGTTATGACCTTTGCAACATCCCCATGATCATGGGATCAAAATTCAGATGCTTGGCAAATGGTTCATATTTATGATGCTTGTTGTGTCCTGGGTCAATGCAGTGATGCCTTTTTGTGACCTTCTGACAAGCAAAGTCAATGGGGAAGCCAGATTCACTTAACGACCAGGTTACTAACTTATCAACTGCAATGATTCGTTAACAATTGTGGCAAGAAAAGTCATAAAATGGGGTAACACTCATTTAACAAATGTCTCACTTACTGTTGTGGTTAGCTGGCAGCAGGTGCAGATGGCTGAGGGGAGCAACGATTCAGGTGAGGGGCCCGGACTATTAGGGAGTGGACTGCTGCCTTCAGAGATTGTGGGGGATGGCAGCAGCGATGAGGAGGTTCTCAAGGAGCCTGTGCCAAGTGCGTGTGCACGCAGAGGTGCTCTCAGGAAAGAGGAGCTACAGCAGCACAGGTGACTCAGGAGTAAGGTTGCAAGGTAATGGCCCCTCCCTTAAGAGATAAAAGCCAGGTTTGGAAAAGCATTCTTTGCAGACAGCAAAGAAGCTCTGAAGCTCAACTGGTGGACATCTTAGTTCGTGTTTGGAGAATCTTGTAAATTAGTTCTTATCTCTGGGTTTTTGGCAGCCTTGACAAACAACTTGGCAAGGTTCTTTCTTGTCAGAGCTAATTAATGGAAAGCAGCCTTTTATCTGTAAAGGAATAGCATTCGTTATTAAACCTTAAAGAGTGGGGAGTGCTGTCTGTGTTTGCTCTTTGGGAACCCGGTTGGGTCAGAACACTTACCAACAGAAATGCTGGTCTCAATTGTGGTCCTAAGTCGAGGACTACCTGTACCAAGGTACCACCGTACTTTACTTTTCCCATTAGGAAAATGTCCCTAAAAAACCAAAAGTTGTAAGCCACCCACAGTCGCCTCACAGCAAGATGGGCGATATAAAAAAAATGCATGGCAAGCGAAGAATGGCTATAATAAAGAATGCTTTTCCATTATTATTATTATTATTATTATTATTATTATTATTATTATTATTATTATTATTATTATTATTATTATTATTTTCAAGCAATGGCAAATTTGACTTCCCCATACCCACACAACACACAACCTTGGCAAATTTAAGACTTGTGGCGTTCAACTCCCAGGGGAATTCTGGTGAAGCTGAAGTCCACCAATCTTAAACTTGCCAAGGTTGGATTCCCCTGTTTTACATTAAGATCATGCTAGAATTTGGGAGTTTGCAATGGGCCCCACATCCAAGACAACAGGGCCTCTGACTTCGTGGGTATATCTGAGCCGCAGTGGTGCAGTGGTTAGAGTGTAGTACTGCAGGCTACTTCTGCTGACTGCTGGCTGCCTGCAACTTGGCAGTTTGAATCTCACCAGGCTCAAGGTTGACTCAGCCTTTCCATCCTTCTGAGTGGGTCAAATGAGGACCCAGATTGTTGGGGGAGAATTACTGACTCTGTAAACCGCTTAGGGTGGGTTGTAAAGCACTGTGAAGCAGTATATAAGTTTAAGTGCTATTGCTACTGTCCTTCCTTCACTCCATCCATCCATCCATCCATCCAGTATTGCAGGCTGACTCTGCCCACTGCCAGCAGTTCAATCCTGACCGACTCAAGGTTGACTCAGCCTTCCATCCTTCCAAGGTGGGTAAAATGAGGACCCAGATTGTTGGGGGCAAGATGCTGACTCTGTAAACCACTTAGAGAGGGCTGTAAAGCACTGTAAAGTTGTATATAAATCTACTGCCATTGCTATTCCCTCATTGCTGGTCCATCCTTGGTTTCTGATTCTGCAACACTTGGCCTGCTTGAAGTCAGAAATCACAAGGTGGCTAGGAAGACCAGGAGCCAAACCGATTTTACCCTGCACTGGCTGGGAAGGAATTCTTTACATTTGCCTGTTCATGTCTTCTGAAATCTCTTTCTCTCTCTCTCCCTCCCTCCCACAGCCCAGAGCTCTATTTTTAGCCCCACACAACGGAATAGCCAAAGCAGACACATATAAAAGGACAGCACAGTATAAATGCCAACAAGTCTTGGAATCCAAAACAGCCTATCTGCAAATTCTGTAGGGCATGCGCACAGGTGTGTTGAAGAATATTACAGTAGAGGTTAGCAAAATCAGGATAGAGATATTGAACCTTGGCATCCATCTGGGTAGGTAAGAGCTTTGTTATGGTCACTTCCCTGGGATGATCAAGAGAGAGACAAGGAAGTGAAGAAAGGTTGCAACAGCTTGCCCTCGGAAGTTGTGGGAGCTTCATCCCTGGAGGCTTTCAAGAAGAGATTGACTGCCATTTGTCAGAAATGGTGCAGGGTCTCCTGCTTGGGCAGAGGATTGGACTAGATGACCTACAAGGCCCCTTCCAACTCTGATTATCTGTTATCAGATTGGGCATCAGATTAGCCTCCTTGAGGTGCTGATGCAACCCATGGTCAAATCTTGCTATGAGTGGACATTCTCTGCCTTTCCTTCTGGTGAAGAGGATTGGTGGATGCCAGCAGGGGTGGGATGCAAATATTTTTACTACCGGTTCTGTGGGCATGGCTAGGTGGGCATGGCTAGGTGGGCGTGGCCATGTGACTGGGTGGGCGTCGCTTCTTCATTTTTGCAGCACCCCTCCGTGCTCCGTTTCTTTTTTCTTTTTTGCCTCCCGGGCCTCAGGGATGCCTCCTGGGTAAAGCAGTAAGACAGCAAGGGGGATCCCAGCACAGCTGATCATCGGAACAGCTGATTGTCAGGAGAGGAAAAAAGAAAAAGAAAGACCGGTTTTACTTGAACCAGTAGCTGTTTTTTTTACTACCAGTTCAGCCGAACGGTTACCAGTTCGCCCAAACCAGGCCAAACCGGTAGAATACCACCATTGGATGCCAGCCAACCCAAGGATGCACCTGCAGTCTTTCTTGACGGTGGTGGGGAGGCAGGAATATACATGGACACGTAGACATACACAATGCATGCATGCACACCCAGAGAGAAAGGTTGCTAGGAGACTGCTCGGTGCCTGCTCACTTTCCCAGCCCTGAAATAGATCTTAGGCAGAACTCTTCATTTCTGAAAGAGGACAAACATCTCTTTCCCAGGACAGCTTCAGCAAGAAATCTGGGCAGGCCATGTGTCATCCTGGACCCATGACTATTTTCTCCTTCCTTCCATCCTCCCGACTCTCCCAGATTCTTCTCCTTGCTCCATCTTTCTGCGAACTCTTGCTCTCCGCCTTAGGGCGCTGGTGCTGAGGATAATTCCTTATTACAGTTTTATTGCATTCATCAGCATACAAAGTTCTCAGAGATCTACTCCATCAGCAACACTTCCTCAAAAATAAAACTTCAAAAGAATTCCACAAGGCGAAAACAGGATAGAGAAAGTATAGTATACGGTAGAACAAGGGTTCTGGAGTCCTTTCTACCCCATTTTATTGACAGGGGTATGTGTGAGAGAGAGGGGGAGGGAGGGAGGGAAGGAAGGAAAGGAAAAGAAACTGAAAGAAAGAGAAGAAAGAAAGAAAGAAAGAAAGAAAGAAAGAAAGAAAGAAAGAAAGAAAGAAAGAAAGAAAGAAAGAAAGAAAGAAAGAAAGAAAGAAAGAAAGAAAGAAAGAAAGAAAGAAGGAAGGAAGGAAGGAAGGAAGGAAGGAAGGAAGGAAGGAAAGAAAGAAAGAAAGAAAGAAAGAAAGAAAGAAAGAAAGAAAGAAAGAAAGAAAGAAAGAAAGAAAGAAAGAAAGAAAGAAAGAAAGAAAGAAAGGAAGAAGGGAGGGATCTTGTTGTGTGTCCTGGTGTGTTTGCTGGTCAGTACTGGGAAGCATGGAGTGAGCTGCAAAAAAAATCAATTTTGCATTATATAAACAGGGAAGAAGGAAAGTGCTGATAATAGAGTAATCACTAATATCCTGATCCACTGCCTAACTCCCTGCTCCAGACAGCAGGGGAGTGTGTGTGTGTCTGTGTGTGCATGTGTGTGTGTATGTATATGTATTTGTGTGTAGAAAATTTTAATAGAATGGGGAAGAGGAGGAGGAGGAAAAATATCTTTTTTTGCAAGCTTCAATTGGGTCCCATTTTTTTTCCAGTTTTTGAACAATTATCCATGAGTGAATGAGTTTTTATGTTGTTGCTGTGCCCATTAATATGTGTGGAAGTGAGCTCTCCTTCCTTCATCGCAAAGAATTTGTTTTCAGAAGAGGCACTGTGCTCCGACTGAAACCACATTCACCAAATGAAAATGCTGAGGTTGCCTTGAACCAAGTCCCTGCTCACAGTCCAATGATTGGCATCTGAGTCCAGGCTCACTGGATAAGTCCCTGCAGTTTCCTTGGGGAGGTTTTTCAGAACTGGTTGGCCACTGTCCTTATTCTTCCCAGTGCTCCAAGAGGTCCCCCAACAGCTTTGTGCCTAAGGTGGGACTAGAATTGACGGTGTCTTGGTACCTAGCCTGAAGCCTTCACCACCAGACCAAACTGACTCTCTCAAAATAGACCTAACGTACCATTATAAATAAGCAACTTCTAAAAATACTTTCCCCCTCCAAAATCCCAATAAAGAACTCCCTGTCCTTGCCAAAGTGCATGATATGGTCTCACCTACTTTGCATTCTCTTCCTGCTACTCTTTTCATCTAATGCAGAGATGCCTTGTTTCAAGAGATGGGTTGATTTTTTTCCTCTAGAAGTTACAACTCTGCAATGTCTTTGTGGTCTCTAATCGGACTAAACTGGTTCAAATCTCAGAAGATGAGCCAATGTTTTCTAAGATCAGCCAACATTCTGGGTCCAACTCAAGGTGTTGTTTATGGAGATTCTCAATCCTTCCAGTCATGGTTGCCCCTAAAGTGTTTTTTCAAGAGGCAACTGGACTTTCTGGTTTTTCTTTGAAGACATTTCACCTCTCATCCAAGAAGCTTCTTCAGCTTCTTCATCCATGAAGCTTCTTTGGAGCTGAAGAAGCTTCTTGGATGAGAAGCTAAACTTCTTTGAAGAAAAACAATAAAGTCCAGCTGCCTCTTGAAAAAGCACCTTTGGAACATCCAAGGTATAGGTTATCACCTTGAAAACCCTTCATGGTATGGGTCCAGGTTAAGAACCTTAAGAACCATCTCACTAAACCTCCATTGTATCAGGGTTCCAATGGATGCCCTAATTAATTCATGAGCCTTGAGTCAAGTTTCCAAAGAAATCCAATTATTTATTAGAAGAAACATATCTGCATTTTTCCCAAGTGCAGTTGGTTCTGCCCTATGTAATTTACTGCCCACCTATTTCTCCCCTCCTCCCAGGATATGTTATAAATCACATTCTCCAACAAAGCACTTTTCCAAGTGGTAGAAAACACGCCTCTCCTTTCCTCTTTGTTGAAAATGTAAGCAAAAGAGGGGTACCTTCTTCCATGCTTAGTGGCTTTGCCCAAAAAGTAAACAATACTGGAAAAAAAAATAAGAATTTGGATGAAAGAAATTACAAATATTCAATTAGATTTCAAGAGTGAAATTTTTCTATTGGAATGATAAAAGATGAGTATGCAAAAGAAATGAAATACTTAATTCTACACATAATCACCACAGCAAGAATAGCTTTTGCGCTATGTTGGAAGGGTGATCAGATGCCAACAAACAATCTGATAATCCAGAAGGTCTACGACTGTGCCGAAATGGACATACTTACCCAAAAAACTAAAAAATGAGGCAGACTCAAAATATTGTACTGTTTAGGAAAATTGGTACAATTGGATCAAGGATAAAAACCGGTGAATAAATAGATAAGGAAAAGAAAAGCTAAAGGGGTTAAATTAAGAGTACTTACCAGAAATAGGAAATGAATATTAGGAAATTTTTTGTGATAAGAATACACCGTCTAAATAATTAGAAATATATATGTTTTGTGTTTATTGGTTTTGTCTTTCTCATTGGTTTCGTTTATAATGAAATGGCTCTGGTAACCTGGGATATAATCCAGAGAAAGGTATGCATGGAATGTGCTTCTGGTCATAGCAACCAAACTGTTCCAACAGATCTCCTCCCCCTGCTTCTTATGGCAACTCAAGAGCAAGCCAGGAATGCTTTACAAGTTGACACATTGGCAGAGAAGACAAGAAGACTCTGCCAGTCAAGGAATTCTGTCTGTCCGGGTCCAGGAGAAGAGCTTTTTCTGCCATGGCTCCCATCCTCTGGAATCTCATGTCCCCTGAGATGCGATCCATACCTTTCTTTTTGGTTTTACAGAAGAGCTTCAAGACTTAGCTATGCCAATTGGTCTGGGGACATGTCATACTGAAAGTTAATGGACTAAGACCTCTTCCCCATGTACATCTTGCTCCCTTCTTCCTCATCTTTGATTACTTTTAATCAATTTTAATGTTGATATTTATTATTTTAATACTTTATCAAGGAGAGAACTAACCTAGAAATAAGGAAAAATTTCCTGATAGTAAGAATAATTCATGAGTGCAACAGCTTGCCTTTAGAAGTTGTGGGTGCTCCATCACTGGAGGCTTTTAAAAAGAGACTGGAAAGCCATTTGTCCAGGATGGTATAGGATCTCCTGCTCGAGCAGGGATTGGACTAGAAGACCTTCAAGGTCCCTCCCAACTCTGTTATTCTGTTACATATTAAGAACCATAGATAATACAGTAAAAATCACAGATTGGAAGAGTTATACTAAGTTCAATCAATACTAGAAATTTAATTTCCTATAAAGTTGAAATATAGACTAACAGATAACAGATAATAAGAGTTGGAAGGGACATTATAGGTCATCTAGTACAACCCCCCACCCAAGAGGAAGACCCTACACCATTTCTGACAAATGGCAGTCCAATCTCTTCTTGAAGGTCTTAAGTGATGACACTCCCACAACTTTTGAGGGCAACTTCTGTTCCATGGGTTGATTGTTCTCATGTCAGAAAGTTTCTCCTTTACTTCCAAGTTGAATTTCTCCTTGTTCAGTTTCCATCCATTATTCCTTGTCTGGCCTACAGGCACTTTAGAAAATAGCTTGACCCCTTCCTCCCTGTGGCAGCCCCTCAAATATTGGAAGACTGCTCTCATGTCTCCCTTGGTCCTTCTCTTCCCTAGACTAGCCAAGCCCAGTTCCTGCAACCGTTCTTCATATGTTTTAGCCCCCAGTCCCCTAATCATCCTGGTTGCTCTTCTCTGAACTTTTTCTAGAGTCTCAACATCATTTTTATAGTGTGGTGGACCAAAACTGGATGCAGTACTCTAGATGTGGTCTTACTAAGGATTTATAGAGTGGTATTAGTACTTCCTTTGATCTTGATTGTATCCCTCTGTTAATACAATTTAGGATTGCATTGGCTTTTTGGCTGGTGCTGTACACTGCTGGCTCATATTTAGTTGAGACTAAGACTCCAAGATCCCTCTCACAGTTACTGCTATTGAGCCTGGTTTCACCCAGTCTATATGGGTCCTTTTGGTATTTCTTGCCTAAGTGAAGGACTTCACTTTTCTCTACACTGAATTTCATTTTGTTAGATACGGCCCAGTGTTCAAGTCTGTCAAGATCCATCTAGATCTGGAGCCTATCTTCTAGGGTGTTGGCTATTCCTGCCAGCTTAGTATCATCTGCAAATTTGGTAAGTTCCCCTTCTATTCCCTCATCTAAGTCATTAAAGAAGTTATTGAAGATAATGAAGATTTGTTGGGTGGCGTGGAAAGACACTGAATTTTCAATGATCCCATTGAAGAAGTTCTGAGAAGGGGAGACACTGTTAAGAAATGGATAGAGACAGGAGAGAACCTAACTGCAATTCAAAATAAAAATAAATAAATACATACAATATACACATACTCAGGTGTAATTTGAAACAGAGAGCCAGTATGGTGGAGCAGTTAAGGTATCAGGCTAGAAACTAGGAAACTGTGAATTCTAGCCCTGCCCTAGGCCCAAAACCAGCTGGGTGACCTTGGGCCAGTCATTTTCTCTGGGCCCTAAGAAGGAAACAATGGAAAACCATTTCCAAAAACAACAAAACTGTAGGGGCGTGTCCAGGCTAGGAGTGAGCATTGACTCAAAAATATATAAAACAAAGGCACAGTAAAATAAAATTAGATCTAGCTAATATATCACCCTCAAGTATTTTACAAGTCCCCCCCCCCTTTAGATGCATAAGAAATTATAATCCAGTGGGGCAGTGTGCAAAGGCATTGAAGGGAACAGAAAGAACATTCTTATTATGGTCACTGACCAGAATAATATATAGTTACGTAAGGGTTTACAGAGCTTCAATGGAAATACATTAAAAATCTGATAACGCAATAAATACAAGTATTAAAAGGATACAAGATTACTGAAGACTAAATTACTAAATCATAAAAAAACACCTTTGCAACGCATAGAAGAAAAACATATTAGGTATAAAATAAAATACAACATAAAATAACCTTATTACAAAAATAATTTGCCCCATAACCTCATTTGTTTCTCATTGTTATACATCCCGTAGGCTAATGACACAGAGGCTAAAACATTGCTAGCAACTGTAAAAGTGTCAGGAATGCACAGTTGCGTGCGGTGAATATTTATGAATCTATCCAGTGTATAATAAAAACCAGAGGACCGTGGAAAAATGTAGAACTATGTTTTGTTTATATGTCTTAACAAAGCAGGTTTTTTTTTTTATTAGAGGACAATTGCCAGTGAGAATCAGGAATATGTCAAATTCTGCAACGTCATAAAGTCCCAAACATTCAATATATTCAATACAGCGTACATTTATTCTATATTCATTAAAACTTCTGGAGACATCAACAAACGCTGAACATTATTATACTGATGTAGTCCCTTCTTTATAAGCTCCAGTTCAGCTTCTTCGTCCTAATAACTTGCAAACTTGCTGCGTCACGTTAAGACATAGACATAGAATAAGAGTTGGAAGGGACCTTGGAGGTCTTCTAGTCCAAACCCCTTGGTCAAGCAAGAGATCCTATAACCATTTCAAACAAATGGCAATCTCTTTCTTATACAGTTGACAATCAAATATATATGTCTATATTCTATCGCTGGAGTTCTGTAAATACAAATGTGTTCCTTATAAGAGACTTGGTTAATCTTCCATATTTAACCATTCTGTTTAGTTGGCTCGATTCTTGCACAAGTAAATATCTCCCTAAGATGTTTAGGCAGTTCTGCTTTTACATGTTTGTCTAACTTGAAAGGTGTCCATGACCCAAAGGGACATGGCACAAAGGCAACACAGTCAGTAGGAGTCCCTTTATTAGCTCAACTTTGCCCCCAAATGTCCTGGTTACCTTCTGGACTGGAGAAAAACTCTCCCAGGAACAGCCTTTGGCTGCAGAGAATCAAGTCCAAAACATGGTCAACAAAAACTGTAACTATAAGTCCAATCAAGGCAAGATAGGTAATTATTCGACAGGGCAGGAGCAAGCTTACAGATGTGAAGGTATGGCAAACTCAAATGGTTAGAGAGATGCAAGGAACACAGATAACCAAAAGTCAATACAAGGTAACTCACATTGTCTTCCAGCAACTGCCGCACCTCAGCATGCATTTCTTTAAACTCCTCATTCCCAGGTTAATGGCATGAGGGAATCAGGGCCCTTTCCTCCCCCATAAGCAGTCCACCCATGGTTGCTCTCGTTCTCTGTTTCTTCCTACCCCTTCTGCGGGTCCTACGGATGAAGAGGGGGGCCCTGGTCGTCCGCTGAAGAACCTCCTCTCCTTGATCTACTAACCTCTCCCCCTGCGTCTGCGGCCCGGCTGCCCATCCAGACTGCCCGTCCCCCCATTTTCCTCCCCTCCCCAGTCCCCCCCCCCATGGAGCCACTCTCCCATTCCTGTCACTGTTCATCTTCCTCCTTGGATTCAGACTCGGACAGGGGTCATTACGACAGGCATGCTTATGTGAATCATTCATTTCAGTGGTTCTGATCTTATGCCATATCTTTTTCGAGACCTATACCAGGATGTCTTTATACAGCTATCGTATCATGACTGGGCCCTTTTCACAATCCAAGGATCTCTCGAAGGAGCGCAGAAACTGGTGGGAGCTCATCACTGGAGCTTTTAAAAGATAGATTGGACACCCATCTTCTGAATGGTGTATAGGGTCTCCTGCTTGGCATGCGTTGGACTAGATGACCTCCAAGGTCCCTCCAGCTTTCTTAATCTGTCTTTGGCTCTTCATTAATATCCAATTTTAATGGCTTCATTTGAGCACAGTAATCTTCAGTTGGTTCATTCACCAATCAATTCCATACTTACTTCCCCAGTGATTTCAGGCTGCAAAGAATCTTGAGTGTCTACTCAGGGGGTTGGCCATGGTAGTTGTGGCTTACCGGAACTCTTCCGGTTCAACAACTGTTGTTGTTTTTGCTTTCCTTCCCCATCCGAAGGCTTCCCCCCCAGAGCCTTGGAGGGTGTAAAATGTTCGCCCCTATTCTCTAGACCCGAAACAAGCCTTTTCCAATTCTGGAACTTCGGTCACCATTTTTCACATCTCCCAAAACTAAAAACCTTACCTGCATCCAAATGGTCCAGCCTGTGATGCTGAGAGGAGAGGCAGGGTGGGCCGGGCA
>CM042839.1:20095142-20180142 GCA_023653725.1 Bungarus multicinctus
ACTCTCCCAGATCTTCTCCTTGCTCCATCTTTCTGCGAACTCTTGCTCTCCGCCTTAGGGCGCTGGTGCTGAGGATAATTCCTTATTACAGTTTTATTGCATTCATCAGCATACAAAGTTCTCAGAGATCTACTCCATCAGCAACACTTCCTCAAAATAAAACTTCAAAAGAATTCCACAAGGCGAAAACAGGTAGAGAAAGTATAGTATACGGTAGAACAAGGGTTCTGGAGTCCTTTCTACCCCATTTTATTGACAGGGGTATGTGTGAGAGAGAGGGGGAGGGAGGGAGGGAAGGAAGGAAAGGAAAAGAAACTGAAAGAAGAGAGAGAAAGAAAGAAAGAAAGAAAGAAAGAAAGAGAAAGAAAGAAAGAAAGAAAGAAATAAAGAAAGAAGAAAGAAAGAAAAAGAAAGAAAGAAAGAAGAAGAAAGAAGCGAAGGAAAGGAAGGAAGGAGGAAGGAAGGAAGGAAGGAAAGAAAGAAAGAAAGAAAGAAAGAAAGAAGAAAGAAAGAAAGAAAGAAAGAAAGAAAGAAAGAAGAAAGAAAGAAAGAAAGAAAGAAGAAGAAGGAGGGATCTTGTTGTGTGTCCTGGTGTGTTTGCTGGTCAGTACTGGGAAGCATGGAGTGAGCTGCAAAAAAAATCAATTTTGCATTATATAAACAGGGAAGAAGGAAAGTGCTGATAATAGAGTAATCACTAATATCCTGATCCACTGCCTAACTCCCTGCTCCAGACAGCAGGGGAGTGTGTGTGTGTGTGCATGTGTGTGTGTATGTATATGTATTTGTGTGTAGAAAATTTTAATAGAATGGGGAAGAGGAGGAGGAGGAAAAATATCTTTTTTTGCAAGCTTCAATTGGGTCCCATTTTTTTTCCAGTTTTTGAACAATTATCCATGAGTGAATGAGTTTTATGTTGTTGCTGTGCCCATTAATATGTGTGGAAGTGAGCTCTCCTTCCTTCATCGCAAAGAATTTGTTTTCAGAAGAGGCACTGTGCTCCGACTGAAACCACATTCACCAAATGAAAATGCTGAGGTTGCCTTGAACCAAGTCCCTGCTCACAGTCCAATGATTGGCATCTGAGTCCAGGCTCACTGGATAAGTCCCTGCAGTTTCCTTGGGGAGGTTTTTCAGAACTGGTTGGCCACTGTCCTTATTCTTCCCAGTGCTCCAAGAGGTCCCCCAACAGCTTTGTGCCTAAGGTGGGACTAGAATTGACGGTGTCTTGGTACCTAGCCTGAAGCCTTCACCACCAGACCAAACTGACTCTCTCAAAATAGACCTAACGTACCATTATAAATAAGCAACTTCTAAAAATACTTTCCCCCTCCAAAATCCCAATAAAGAACTCCCTGTCCTTGCCAAAGTGCATGATATGGTCTCACCTACTTTGCATTCTCTTCCTGCTACTCTTTTCATCTAATGCAGAGATGCCTTCTTTCAAGAGATGGGTTGATTTTTTTCCTCTAGAAGTTACAACTCTGCAATGTCTTTGTGGTCTCTAATCGGACTAAACTGGTTCAAATCTCAGAAGATGAGCCAATGTTTTCTAAGATCAGCCAACATTCTGGGTCCAACTCAAGGTGTTGTTTATGGAGATTCTCAATCCTCCCAGTCATGGTTGCCCCTAAAGTGTTTTTTCAAGAGGCAACTGGACTTTCTGGTTTTTCTTTGAAGACATTTCACCTCTCATCCAAGAAGCTTCTTCAGCTTCTTCATCCATGAAGCTTCTTTGGAGCTGAAGAAGCTTCTTGGATGAGAAGCTAAACTTCTTTGAAGAAAAACAATAAAGTCCAGCTGCCTCTTGAAAAAGCACCTTTGGAACATCCAAGGTGTAGGTTATCACCTTGAAAACCCTTCATGGTATGGGTCCAGGTTAAGAACCTTAAGAACCATCTCACTAAACCTCCATTGTATCAGGGTTCCAATGGATGCCCTAATTAATTCATGAGCCTTGAGTCAAGTTTCCAAAGAAATCCAATTATTTATTAGAAGAAACATATCTGCATTTTTCCCAAGTGCAGTTGGTTCTGCCCTATGTAATTTACTGCCCACCTATTTCTCCCCTCCTCCCAGGATATGTTATAAATCACATTCTCCAACAAAGCACTTTTCCAAGTGGTAGAAAACACGCCTCTCCTTTCCTCTTTGTTGAAAATGTAAGCAAAAGAGGGGTACCTTCTTCCATGCTTAGTGGCTTTGCCCAAAAAGTAAACAATACTGGAAAAAAAATAAGAATTTGGATGAAAGAAATTACAAATATTCAATTAGATTTCAAGGGTGAAATTTTTCTATTGGAATGATAAAAGATGAACATGCAAAAGAAATGAAATACTTAATTCTACACATAATCACCGCAGCAAGAATAGCTTTTGCGCAATGTTGGAAGGGTGATCAGATGCCAACAAACAATCTGATAATCCAGAAGGTCTACGACTGTGCCGAAATGGACATACTTACCCAAAAAACTAAAAAATGAGGCAGACTCAAAATATTGTACTGTTTAGGAAAATTGGTACAATTGGATCAAGGATAAAAACCGGTGAATAAATAGATAAGGAAAAGAAAAGCTAAAGGGGTTAAATTAAGAGTACTTACCAGAAATAGGAAATGAATATTAGGAAATTTTTTGTGATAAGAATACACCGTCTAAATAATTAGAAATATATATGTTTTGTGTTTATTGGTTTTGTCTTTCTCATTGGTTTCGTTTATAATGAAATGGCTCTGGTAACCTGGGATATAATCCGGAGAAAGGTATGCATGGAATGTGCTTCTGGTCATAGCAACCAAACTGTTCCAACAGATCTCCTCCCCCTGCTTCTTATGGCAACTCAAGAGCAAGCCAGGAATGCTTTACAAGTTGACACATTGGCAGAGAAGACAAGAAGACTCTGCCAGTCAAGGAATTCTGTCTGTCCGGGTCCAGGAGAAGAGCTTTTTCTGCCATGGCTCCCATCCTCTGGAATCTCATGTCCCCTGAGATGCGATCCATACCTTTCTTTTTGGTTTTACAGAAGAGCTTCAAGACTTAGCTATGCCAATTGGTCTGGGGACATGTCATACTGAAAGTTAATGGACTAAGACCTCTTCCCCATGTACATCTTGCTCCCTTCTTCCTCATCTTTGATTACTTTTAATCAATTTTAATGTTGATATTTATTATTTTAATACTTTATCAAGGAGAGAACTAACCTAGAAATAAGGAAAAATTTCCTGATAGTAAGAATAATTCATGAGTGCAACAGCTTGCCTTTAGAAGTTGTGGGTGCTCCATCACTGGAGGCTTTTAAAAAGAGACTGGAAAGCCATTTGTCCAGGATGGTATAGGATCTCCTGCTCGAGCAGGGATTGGACTAGAAGACCTTCAAGGTCCCTCCCAACTCTGTTATTCTGTTACATATTAAGAACCATAGATAATACAGTAAAAATCACAGATTGGAAGAGTTATACTAAGTTCAATCAATACTAGAAATTTAATTTCCTATAAAGTTGAAATATAGACTAACAGATAACAGATAATAAGAGTTGGAAGGGACATTATAGGTCATCTAGTACAACCCCCCACCCAAGAGGAAGACCCTACACCATTTCTGACAAATGGCAGTCCAATCTCTTCTTGAAGGTCTTAAGTGATGACACTCCCACAACTTTTGAGGGCAACTTCTGTTCCATGGGTTGATTGTTCTCATGTCAGAAAGTTTCTCCTTACTTCCAAGTTGAATTTCTCCTTGTTCAGTTTCCATCCATTATTCCTTGTCTGGCCTACAGGCACTTTAGAAAATAGCTTGACCCCTTCCTCCCTGTGGCAGCCCCTCAAATATTGGAAGACTGCTCTCATGTCTCCCCTGGTCCTTCTCTTCCCTAGACTAGCCAAGCCCAGTTCCTGCAACCGTTCTTCATATGTTTTAGCCCCCAGTCTCCTAATCATCCTGGTTGCTCTTCTCTGAACTTTTTCTAGAGTCTCAACATCATTTTTATAGTGTGGTGGCCAAAACTGGATGCAGTACTCTAGATGTGGTCTTACTAAGGATTTATAGAGTGGTATTAGTACTTCCTTTGATCTTGATTGTATCCCTCTGTTAATACAATTTAGGATTGCATTGGCTTTTTGGCTGGTGCTGTACACTGCTGGCTCATATTTAGTTGAGACTAAGACTCCAAGATCCCTCCTCACAGTTACTGCTATTGAGCCTGGTTTCACCCAGTCTATATGGGTCCTTTTGGTATTTCTTGCCTAAGTGAAGGACTTCACTTTTCTCTACACTGAATTTCATTTTGTTAGATACGGCCCAGTGTTCAAGTCTGTCAAGATCCATCTGGATCTGGAGCCTATCTTCTAGGGTGTTGGCTATTCCTGCCAGCTTAGTATCATCTGCAAATTTGGTAAGTTCCCCTTCTATTCCCTCATCTAAGTCATTAAAGAAGTTATTGAAGATAATGAAGATTTGTTGGGTGGCGTGGAAAGACACTGAATTTTCAATGATCCCATTGAAGAAGTTCTGAGAAGGGGAGACCCTGTTAAGAAATGGATAGAGACAGGAGAGAACCTAACTGCAATTCAAAATAAAATAAATAAATACATACAATATACACATACTCAGGTGTAATTTGAAACAGAGAGCCAGTATGGTGGAGCAGTTAAGGTATCAGGCTAGAAACTAGGAAACTGTGAATTCTAGCCCTGCCCTAGGCCCAAAACCAGCTGGGTGACCTTGGGCCAGTCATTTTCTCTGGGCCCTAAGAAGGAAACAATGGAAAACCATTTCCAAAAACAACAAAACTGTAGGGGCGTGTCCAGGCTAGGAGTGAGCATTGACTCAAAGATATATAAAACAAAGGCACAGTAAAATAAAATTAGATCTAGCTAATATATCACCCTCAAGTATTTTACAAGTCCCCCCCCCCTTTAGATGCATAAGAAATTATAATCCAGTGGGGCAGTGTGCAAAGGCATTGAAGGGAACAGAAAGAACATTCTTATTATGGTCACTGACCAGAATAATATATAGTTACGTAAGGGTTTACAGAGCTTCAATGGAAATACATTAAAAATCTGATAACGCAATAAATACAAGTATTAAAAGGATACAAGATTACTGAAGACTAAATTACTAAATCATAAAAAAACACCTTTGCAACGGCATAGAAGAAAAACATATTAGGTATAAAATAAAATACAACATAAAATAACCTTATTACAAAAATAATTTGCCCCATAACCTCATTTGTTTCTCATTGTTATACATCCCGTAGGCTAATGACACAGAGGCTAAAACATTGCTAGCAACTGTAAAAGTGTCAGGAATGCACAGTTGCGTGCGGTGAATATTTATGAATCTATCCAGTGTATAATAAAAGCCAGAGGACCGTGGAAAAATGTAGAACTATGTTTTGTTTATATGTCTTAACAAAGCAGGTTTTTTTTTTTTATTAGAGGACAATTGCCAGTGAGAATCAGGAATATGTCAAATTCTGCAACGTCATAAAGTCCCAAACATTCAATATATTCAATACAGCGTACATTTATTCTATATTCATTAAAACTTCTGGAGACATCAACAAACGCTGAACATTATTATACTGATGTAGTCCCTTCTTTATAAGCTCCATTTCAGCTTCTTCGTCCTAATAACTTGCAAACTTGCTGCGTCACGTTAAGACATAGACATAGAATAAGAGTTGGAAGGGACCTTGGAGGTCTTCTAGTCCAACCCCTTGGTCAAGCAAGAGATCCTATACCATTTCAAACAAATGGCAATCTCTTTCTTATACAGTTGACAATCAAATAATATATGTCTATATTCTATCGCTGGAGTTCTGTAAATACAAATGTGTTCCTTATAAGAGACTTGGTTAAATCTTCCATATTTAACCATTCTGTTTAGTTGCTCGATTCTTGCACAAGTAAATATCTCCCTAAGATGTTTAGGCATTTCTGCTTTTACATGTTTGTCTAACTTGAAAGGTGTCATGACCCAAAGGGACATGGCACAAAGGCAACACAGTCAGTAGGAGTCCCTTTATTAGCTCCAACTTTGCCCCCAATGTCCTGGTTACCTTCTGGACTGGAGAAAAACTCTCCCAGGAACAGCCTTTGGCTGCAGAGAATCAAGTCCAAAACATGGTCAACAAAAACTGTAACTATAAGTCCAATCAAGGCAAGATGAGGTAATTAGTTCGACAGGGCAGGAGCAAGCATTACAGATGTGAAGGTATGGCAATAACTCAACATGGTTAGGAGGATGCAAGGAACACAGATAACCAAAGTCAATACAAGGTAAACTCACATTTTCTTCCAGCAGCTGCCGCACTCAGCATGCATTTCTTTTAAACTCTCATTCCCAGGTATGGCCAATGAAGGGAATCAGGGCCCTTTCCTCCCCCATAAGCCATGCAACCCATGTTGCTCTCTTCTCTGTTCCTCCCTGCGTGTCCTAGGATGAAGAGGGGAGGGCCTTGGTCTTCCTCTGAACCTCCTCTCCCTTGTTCTACCTCTCCCCTGCTCTGCCCATCCAGACTTGCCCTTCCCCAGTTTCCTCCACAGCCAATGGAGCCACTCTCCCATTCCCTGTCAGCTGTTCATCTTCCTCCTTGGATTCAGACTCTGACAGGGGCATGACAAAAGGCATGCTTATAGTGAATCATTCATTTCAGTGTTCTGATCTTATGCCAGTATCTTTTTCTATACCTATAACCAGGATTCTTTCTACAGCTATCTTATCATGCTGTGCCCTTTTCAACAAATCCAAGGATCTCTCGAAAGGATCTCAGAAATTGTGGGAGCTCATCACTGGAAGCTTTTAAGAAGAGATTGGACACCCATCTGTCTGAAATGGTGTAGTAGGGTCTCCTGCTTGGGCGAGGCGTTGGACTAGATGACCTCCAAGGTCCCTTCCAGCTTTCTTAATCTGTATTTGGCTCTTCATTATATGCACAGAATTTATGGCTTCATTTGAGCACAGTAATGGCTTCAGTTTGGTTCATTCACCAATCAATTCCATATTTTACTTCCCCAGGGAATTCAGGCTGTCAAAGAATCTTGATGGTGTCTACTCAGGGGTTTGGCCATGGTAGGTGTGGCTTACCGGAACTTCCGGTTCAACTGTTTTTTGCTTTCCCCAGAGTCCGAAGGCTTCCCTCGGGCCTTTGGGAGGGTAAAAATGGTCTCCCCTAGGCTCTAGAAGCCGGAAACAAGCCTGTTTCCAGACTTCTGGAACTTCTGGTTCAGCCCATTTTTCACTCTCCCAGAAACTCAACGCTTACCTGCATCCAAAATGGTCCACCTGTAGACTCCTGAGAGGGAGAGGCAGGGTGGGCGGGGCAAGCCAGTTGGTCCAACTACCGGTTCGGTGAACAAGATGTAAATTTAACATCCGGTTCACCTGAACCGGGTCGAACCGGCTGAATCCTACCCTTGCGTCCACTCATTTAAGAGAGAAGAGAAGCTCAGACTACGTGAAGCTTGTCTGATTCCAACATTGTTTCAATCACAAAAGACCTCATTTTATTTTACTGGATTGTCTCTTCCCCTGGGTGCTTTATTTACTCCTTCCTCTAGCTGTTCACACTTTTCTGACTGATCCATAGTTTAAATGTTATAGTAATTTTATTTCTTTCTCTGGGTGTCAACTTGCATACCGCCATGTAATTATATTGTAGATTCCCAGTGCTTAAACGTTATAAGATGTAAAAGCATTCTTTTAAATATAGGTTGTATTTTTAAAGACTGTTTATTTTTAATTATCTGCTGCATGGCTGCTCTGTTAATAAAAAAGTGGGAGAACATTATCATAAAATGAAGACACTGACAAGGAGGAGGACGGGTCAATGCCAATAAAGTTAATATTTTTGTAAATGATATAAAAATTAAGGGAATTGACCCAATGAAATGACCAGCAACCAAAAGGCCCAGCCTACAGGAAGAGAAAAGCTATTCCGTTCCCACTGGCCCTGAGCATTTTCATCCTCAAGGGACTGGTGAACTGACAGGTTTAAAAGGCAAGGAATTAACAAGACAAACGGCCTAAGGCAAGTTACAACTTTGTGCCTGATTTATTTTAACAGAATAACAGAGTTGGAAGGGACCTTGGAGGTCTTCTAGTCCAACCCACTGCACAGGCAGGAAACCCTATATCATTTCAGACAAATGGCTCTTGTTAAAAACCTCCAGTCTACAACTTCTGAAGGCAAGTCATTCCACTGATGAATTGTTCTAACCATCAGGAATTTTCTCCATAGTTCTAGGTTGGTCCTCTCCTTGATATGTTCCCATCCATTGCTTCTTTGTCTTGTCCTCAAATATTTTGGAGAATAGCTTGATGATCTCCTCTTCTTTGTGGCAGCCCCTCAAATATTGGAAGACTGCTGTCTTGTCTTCCTTAATCCTTTTTTTCATTAAACTAGACATTTCCAATTCCTTCCACCGTACTTCGTATGTTTTAGCTTCCAGTCCCTCTAATCACCTTTCTTGTTTTTCTTTTGCATTTCCTTTCAATTAATTTTTTATTGTTAAAATGGCAAAATATTAAAGAAGATGTGTGGGTTGAAGTAGGGATAAAGCAGTGCAAAGAAATAAAAAGAGGAGAAATAAACTAGGTAAAGTTTAAATACAATAAGCTTCCCAGAGAAATGAGCAAGTAAAGAAAAATATTAAAGAGACAAGATCCATGTCATCCATGGCACAAATATCTATAAAGTCAATTATTAAGATTATTATTAAATCCACATCACGTGATAGCATTATATTCTTACAGTATAAGGCTCTGGTCTCCCAAGTAAAAAAGGGTAGAAATTACTAAAGGGATTAAAGGGTACTGTTGGGAAGGAAACGGCCCTTAAATTTAAACTCTATTGTTGTTTTTATTTGAAAGGATATAATATGGGTAGTCCTCGACTTACAACAGTTCACTTAGTAACCGTTTGAAGTTACAACAACACTGGAAAAAATGATCATTTTTTCACACTTGCTGGAAGAAGAGTTGTCCCTTGTGGATTTCAGAAATATCAAACCCTGTTCTGATCAAACAGGACCCATATGCTGAGCTAGGTCAAGGGAAGAAGGGGCTAGTTAATATTAGGGATTGTTCTGTCTTTTATAATTACTGGCTGAATGTATAAAGGCAGAGAGGCAAACTCTACAAAGTTTCTTTATTGGATTATATTAGGCATCCTCAAGGTAACTCACAGTTATATCGAGATCCATCTAATGTCCAATTCTTTGCACAGCTGACTTCATAGAGTAAAAGTGATCTTTCATCCCATAATGAAGGAGCAAGGGGGTGAGACTCCAGCATACTGCTGGGGTCCAGGTAAGAGTGAAGGAACCTTCCCCAACCCAACCCAGGGTCAATTCAGTGACCAATCTGGATTACAGATGTGACCACATGACATGAACTACATTTCCCAGGATGCATTAACTACATTTACCATGAGGCATTCCCTTAAGGGGACAGCTCCCAATTCCTAATTAACTATCCCACTTCCCAATTAACTATATACTGTCTGTCAGGGATAGTCAGAAGCTAAGCTAACCAATAAAGGAGAATATTTGTAGCTCAGGGTTAAAATGAGGGGGTCTTTGGTTATTTTCTTGCAGATGTTTCATTTCCCAAACTAGGAAACACTGTCAGTGCTAAGGTAACTTCCTCTGGTCAACAGTTCTAGGTGAGAACAGAAGAAAGAGATCATCATCTTCTTTTTTTAATGACCCCATAATCCCTTGTGGGGTGGAGTTTGGGCAACTGAATGGAGCTGAGTGTTTACTGGCCGGATGCCCTTCCTGTCACCAATGCAGAGGTTTTTTTTCAGCAGATATAGTCTCATTCTATCCAGAGATAGATTCTGCCTCTAAATTGTCCATGACACAGGAGGGGTGTTGGGGAGCAGCATTAACTTTTAAATGGTGGGAAATGTGTGGTTTCCTCCTTGATATAGTTACCAAAATATTTGTCTGAGCAAATAGGAATAAATTAGACCGGTGTTTCTCAAAATTGGCAACTTTAAATGATGTGTGCGCTTCAACTCCCAGAATTCCCCAGCCAGAACTGAATTCAGTGCAAATATAGAGGGGGGTGGGAATTGTTCCCAATGACCAGAACAACTAGACACAAGGACAGTTTTCCCCCCGAACGCCATCACTCTGCTAAACAAATAATACCCTCAACACTGTCCAACTATTACAAAGTCTGCACTACTCTTACTCTTAATCTTCTCATCACTTCTTATCGCCCATCCCCTCCCACTTGTGACTATATAACTTTGTCACTTGTATCCTTATGATTTATATGGACTGTTTCCTAGTATGATTTGATTGCTTATTGTACCCTATGACTATTATTAAGTGTTTTACCTTGTAATTCTTGACTTTTGATGAATGTGTCTTTTCTTTTATGTATACTGAGAGCATTTGCACCAAGACAAATTCCTTGTGTGTCCAATCACACTTGGCTAATAAAGCATTCTATTCCATTCTATTCTATTCTATTTAAGAGAAATAGAAAAGGATAAGCAGGAAACTTTAAATCTAAAATTTGGCTTAGAAAATCACTTGTATGTATTTGAAGTTAAAGCATTCATTAATTTGATGAGAGTTAGAGTCATTCATGAGATCAGGAAATCACAATACTGTACAGCTCCACCTCTTGTGTAGAAGCAAATATATTTAAACAAACAAACCCACAAACAAACTTACTTGGCTCAGTATTTTGCATATGCAAAAATAAAGGGCAGCCTGTGTGTTACAATGTAGGTTTAATCATTTGGGGTCCTTTACCCACTTCCAGAAGCCATTGGCTCATTGGCGTCTACAAGCAATGGTCAAATATATATCCATGTTCTGGTATGATATCCAAGGCCCTCCCCCCCCCCCTTTTCTTAATAAATCTTGGTAAACACCATCTATGAAATTGTGCTTGGAAAAGAACCACTTTCAATTTAGGCAGTGGCTAATGAACCTCATGTTGGATTTAATTTCAACATACAGAAAATTAAGCAGGATTAATTATGTAACATTATTATGATTATGCCCCTGGTCCTTGATAATTTTCCACTTCTGTTACATAAAAAAATGACAACAGCAACTTTCAAAGTGAGAGGTTAAGAGATCAAACAATGTTCCCTGGAAATGGCACCTAATTGGCAGAAAGAAAGATAAAAAGAAAGGAAGGGAGGGAAGGAGGGAGGGAGAAATGAGAGAAGGGAGGGAGGGAGATGAGAGGGAAGGAAGGAAGGAAGGAAGGAAGGAAGGAAGGAAGGAAGGAAGGAAGGAAGGAAGGAAGGAAGGAAGGAAGATGATGAGAGATGGATGAAAAGAAGGAGGGAAATGAGGAAAAAGGAAGGAAGGAAGGAAGAGAGGGGAGGGATGAGATGAATGGGAGGGAGGGAGGAGGTAAAGATGAGGGAAGGGAGGGAGAGAAAAGGGAGGAATGAGAGAAGGGAGGGAAGGAGAAGGAAGGGAAGGAAGGAGTGGGATGAGAGGGATGGAAAGAAGGAAAGTGATGAGAGATGGATGAAAGGAAGGAAGGGGATGAGAAAAAAGGAAAGAAGGGAGAGAGGGGAGGGATGAGATGAATGGAAGGGAGGGAGAAGGTAAGGATGAGAGATGGAAAGAAGGAAGGAAGTGTTGAAAGAAATATCCTTCTGGGTTCAGTTCCAGTGGGGAAAAAGACACTGGAAACATGGAGGCTGCTTGGAAGGTTTAATGGTTACAGGGCCACATGGCCTGAAGTTCCAGAGAAGAATGATCACAGGCTTCAAGGTGAGAAGAGAAGGGGGGAAAAAGGGGGTGAGGTGCTGAGAGTGCTGGGTTTTATACCCTCTGTTGGGATTTGAATTGGAGCTTGTATTCTAATTGGTTGTCAGACTCCCAGGGGCGGGGGTCTTAATTTTGTAGGCTGTCCTGAGTTCCAGGCTTGGTCTAGCCTTGCTGGGTGATTATGCCCTTAAAAGGGCTTTTGGCAATTTCTATAGCTTTACCTGGAGTTCCTTCTTATGTAAAGTATTCTGGCCCAGGCCTTAATGGCCCACCCATTAACAAAGGTGGGGGTGAGATTCTGCTTCTGAGGTGAGTTTCTGCTTCTTGAGTGACTATTCTTTTTAGGAGAAATATTCTGCCTTTTTAATATTTCCTAGGCTATTTCAATTTTTCAGGGAGAGGGGTGGGTGCTAACTTCCTACAGAAGGAAGGAAGGAAGGAAGGAAGGAAGGAAGGAAGGAAGGAAGGAAGGAAGGAAGGAAGGAAGGAAGGAAGGAAGGAAGGAAGGACTCTATGATTTCCACAGCAAAAAAAAAAGCAAAGAAAACCTCTTTTTTTCCCTGAAAAGTGCTCCCAAACCCCATCCCTCCCTCTCTTTATGACCCCTGTTAACCTTGGCAAGCTCCAACTTCAATTAAATACGGTGCATTTTTGATAATGGTAGGAAATTAGCTCCTCCAATAAATTGGCGGGTCTGTGAGAATAATGACTTCCCTCCACTGTTTAATGAACCCCTCTGACCCTTCCTGGCATCCGGAGAAGCCTCAGACAAGGAGGAGAGAAACCCCTGGGGTCTTCGAGCTGATACAAAATCAGCCCATTTTCATTCTTCTCCCTCCCCCCCTTGAAAACCCCAAGTTTCCAGCCTCTCTTTTGGCCTCTCCTTCCCTTCCTGTGCTGATTGATTGATTTGTTAAATGGACTATTGGATAAATATAAATATATATATATATATATAGCTGAGGACAAGAGGTGGGGAATGGATTTGGCCATTCCCCTGCTCTTCTATCTCAGCAAAGCTGGGCATCCAATATTAATAGAAAGTAGCACAGGAAACATTGCCTGTTGATCTCTCCCCCCCTACCCTGCCCTTCCCTTTCCTCCTCTGCCTCGATATAAAAAGAGAGGCTCCATTTACTAAATGCCAGGAGCATCTGGCACAACTGTCTCTTCCAGAAGATATTACTGCCAGGCTGAGCAGCACAAAGAAGGCTAACAACAGGAACACATAACTAGCTTAAAGGGATTTTTTTTTTTTTTTTAAAAAAAGAAGAGGATAAATATGGTTAAAAGGTTGATGAAAACATTTTATGCCCCAGGAGGAAGTGCGGTTGGGAGGGGTGAGGGGTCCTTTTTAAGGATCATTTGTTGAGAGCATGTCACTGGATTAACAGATGGACAGAGTTGGAAGGGATCTTGTAGGTCATCTAGTCCAACCCTCCACCCCAGCAGGAGACTCTAATACCATTCCTGACAAGTGGCAGTCCAGTCTCTTCTCGAAGCCTGAAAGCCTCCAGGGATGAAGCTCCCACAACTTCCGAAGGCAACTTCTGTTCCATTGGATGCAAAGAGGTTTGTAGGTTTAGCCAGCGGGTTCCAATGGATGCCCTTCATTCAGAGGGGCATCCTAAAGACCAGGTACATGGCCTTGAATAACAGAAAAAGCTGGAAAGAAGGGACCCCAGAGGTCTTCTAGTCCAACCTCCCCACTTGAGCAGGAAATCCTATACCACTTCAGACAAACGGTTGCCCAACCTCCTCTCAAAAACCTGCAAAGATGGAGCACTCACAGCTTCTAGAGGCGAGCCGTTCCACAAGATGCTTTGCTAGAACTTTGATGAATGGAAACTGTTCCTTTGAGGATGTGCACAGGTTCACAGAGCAGGTTACGGCGGTGCTAAAGAGAGGCTGTCTGGTGTAAGCAGGAAATTCACAGACATTTTGGCCAGCTTGCCATTGAAAGCCTCACTTTCCACCCTTGACAGCTGGCCCCAGTGTTCTTCTCGGCAGCAATTTGAAAAGCAAAATCTCCTATATCCAAACTATTTCTGATTGTTAGGAGCTTGGACAACCAGTTAAATATGAGCCAACAGTGTGAGACGGCGGCCAAAAAAAGCCAATGCAATCTTAACTTGCGTTAACAGAGGGATACAATCAAGATCAAGGGAGGTACTAATACCACTCTATAAAGCCTTAGTAAGGCCACACCTAGAGTACCGAATCCAGTTTTGGTCACTACACTATAAAAAGATGTTGAGACTCTAGAAAAAGTGCAGAGAAGAGCAGCCAGGATGATTAGGGGACTGGAGACTAAAACATATGAAGAACGGTTGCAGGAACTGGGCCTGGCTAGTCTAGGGAAGAGAAGGACCAGGGGAGACATGAGAGCAGTCTTCCAATATTTGAGGGGCTGCCACAGGGAGGAATGGGTCAAGCTATTTTCTAAAGTACCTGTAGGCCAGGCAAGGAATAATGGATGGAAACTGAACAAGGAGAGATTTAACCTGGAAATATGGATAAATTTTCTGACAGGGAGAACAATTAACCCATGGAACAGAAGTTGCCTTTCTGTTCTGTCGTGGGAGCTTCATCACTGGGGGCTTTCAAGAAGAGACTGGACTGTCAGGAATGGTGAAGGGTCTCCTGCTTGGGCAGGGGTTGGACTAGATGACCTACAAGGTCCCTTCCAACTCTGTTAATCTGTTAAAAAGCAGGTGCAAGAGAGATCTTCTGCAAGAGGAATATAAACAATGTCCCAGGCTCCTCTGGAGGATGTGGTTGGCTGGCCCCAGGGGTGACATTGGAGAAGCATAGCTTGTTTCCCACTGGTTCACTGGAAGGTTGATTCCTTTGTTTTGCATGCCATTTTGTGAATCGCTTTGGAAGGGGGTTATGAAAAAGTATTGGGCATGCTAAATGATAAAAAGATTGTGCATAAACGAACATTGTGCAGAGATCTCCCAAACTGAAATCAGGCATTGCTGGATCCTCAGAAATAGCCACTCTGACTATCTCTGCTGCCATCTCAAAACAAAGCTGTAAACAAGGCTATCTTAGGCAAGACACATGCCCAGGCATGTCTATGCACCATGAAGAGGAGGAGAAGACTGGCCAATGGGGACCTCTTCTTCAATAGATCCCAGGTGGTTAGTAGACCTGTGCCAGTAACTGCTGCAAGGAATCTGCTATGATGCTGTGTCTAGCGCATAGAACAGTATCCCTTAAACTAGGGGTCTCCAACCTTGGCAACTTAAGACTTGTGGACTTCAATTCTCAGAATTCCTCAGCCAGCAAAACTCCATCCATGGGATGCAGGCACAGTTGTGGTATTCAGCTGGTTCTGACCAGTCCTGGTGGACCAGTAGGAAAAATTTTGACCCGCCTCCACTCTTACCTCTTACCAGCTAGGGGCCCGTTTAACCGGTTCTTCGAACTACCGGGAATCGTAACAACTGGTTCTACCGAACCAGTGCGAACTGGTAGAATCCCACCCCTGGGATTATCCTTCAGGAAAAAGCCATTAAGCCACAATAGGAATTACCCAACACCCTTTCAGAACACAATCCCCTTCATTGCATCACTCAAACCTCAACCAAACATAGCTCAGACAAACAACTAGGATTTGTATTTTGCCTACAGACCCAGCTATGACCACTACATAACCCCTACATGGCTCTCACCTCTCCTATATTCTGCTGTTTTATTAGCTCAACTGATTCGCGTGGCAGAGCAGATAGCCATGCCTCAACTCATCTAAAAAAACAGCACAGCTCACCAGGGAAGAGCCGTCTCTGAGCCCTACGCCTGCATGATTCGCGCATTTGACACACACACATGATAGGCATGCCTACACAACTCACCACTTGACTCAGAGGGCGGAGTTTGACCACTGCGCATGTGCGTGTGAAGGAAGCTCCGAAGTAAGGTAGGAAATATTTTTGAAACAAACCATTGTGTAGGCAGCATGCAAAACCATGGTCACTTCGGTGCGCAGTCCCTGGTGCCCAAAAGGTTCCAAACTGATTGTACAGAACAGAGTTGGAAGGGACCTTTCTCCAACCCCTCCGCCCCCAAGCAGGAGACCTTACACCATTTCTGACAGATGGCAGTCCAGTCTTTTCTTGAAAGCTTCCAGGGATGAAGCTCCTACAACTTCTGAAGGCAACTTCTGCTCCATGGGTTGGGTGTTGCTCATTTAGATGCTGTTCTTCCTTTATCACATTACAGAATAACAGAATTTGAAGGGACCTTAGAGGTCTTCTAGTCCAATTCCCTGCTCAAGTAGGAGACCCTATGCCATTTCAGACATTTCAGCCTCTTCTTAAAAGCCTCCAGTGATGGGGCACTCACAACTTCTGAAAGCAACCAGTTCCACTAATCAATTGTTCTCACTGTCAGGAAACATCTCCTTAGTTCTAGATTGATTCTCTCCTTGATTAATTTCCATCCATTGCTTCTTGTCCTGTCACCATGATGTCCTTAACAGATCTATTTGCTAGCAACATTCAAATCTGGGATTTCTTTTTTGCAGGTTGCAGGGTGCATTTTCATACTTGGGTGATAGGTTAAGGTAAAGATTCCCCTTGCACATACATGCTAGTTGTTTCTGGCTCTAGGGGGAGGTGCTCATCTCCGTTACAAAGCTGAAGAGCCAGCGCTGTCCGAAGACGCCTCCATGGTCATGTGACCGGCATGACTAAATGCCTTTGAAGGCTCACAGAACGCTGTTTCCTTCCCACTAAAGGGGTCCCTATTTTTCTACTTGCATTTCTTTTACATGCTTTTGGACTGTTAGGTTGGCAGAAGCTGGGACAAGGAACGGGAGCTCACTCCATCATCCGGTGCTAGGGGTTCGAACCGCCAAACTGCCAACCTTTCTGATTGACAAGCTCAGTGTCTTAGCCACTGAGCCACCACGTCCCATGATACTGGGTGGTAAATTCAGCAAAAGAGGCCACTTCCAAGGCAGGGAAGTTTCACCTAGCAGAGAGTTTGGTAGAGGGTGAACTAGGGGCCAGATGTGTCCCCTCAATGTTGCGTTGTGTGGTTCCTAGAGCTTCTTTCTGATAATCTGCCAACATTTGGGACTCGCTTGCCAGATAGAAATCGATAATGCAGCCTTTACAAATAAGCCGGTGGAAACCTCGCAAGATACCATTTGAGTTTTAATCTAAAAATGCTTTCTTTGAAAGTTGTGGGAGAAGATTCCGGCTGCTTCATTTCCCTGGACCACTCACAGGTGGGATCTCTTGTTTTAAGTCTACTGTATTTAAGCTATTTTCAACATTGCCTTTCCGTGGTCAGAATGAAGGTCTAGCTACTATCAACCCTCCCAAATTCCTTCCCGGTTGCCTCCATCTCTCCTTCCTTCCCTTCCTTTCTTCCATTCTTCCCTCCCTCCCTTCCTCTCTCCCTTTCTCTTCCTTTCCTCCCTTCTATCATCCCTTCTTTCTTTCTTTCTTTCTTTTCTTCCTTCCTATCTTCCTTCCATCTCTCCTCATTCCACCCCTCTTCCTTCCTTTCTCCCTTTTTCTCTCCTTCCTTCATTCCATCCATCAATCCATCCATTCATCTCTCATCCTTCCTTCCATCCATCCAATTCTCATCCCTCTCTTTCTTTCTTTCTCCTTCCTTCCTTCCTTCCTTTTCCTTCCTTTCATCCATCCATCCATCTCTCATCCCTTTCCTTCCATCCATCCAATTCTCATCCCTTTCTTTCTTTCTTTCTTTCTTTCTTTCTTTCTTTCTTTCTTTCTTTCTTTCTTTCTTTCTTTCTTTCTTTCTTTCTTTCTTCTTTTCTTTTTCTTTCCTTCCTTTCATCCATCCATCCATCTCTCATCCCTTTCCTTCCATCCATCCATCCATCCATCCATCCATCCATCCATCTCTCATCCCTCCCCTCTCTTCCTTTCTTTCTCCCTTTTCTCTCCTTCCTTCCCTCCATCCATCCATCCATCCATCCATCCATCCATTTCTCATCCCTCTCTTTTCTTTCCTTCCTTTCTTCCCTCCACTGCCTCTCTTGGTCCCTATTTTTCTTCTTTCCTTCCTTCCTTCCCTCCATCCCTCCCCTCACTCACTCCCTTCACTGCCTCCCTTGCTCCCTCTTTTCCTTCTTTCCTTCCCTCTCTCTTTCTCCTTCCTTCACTATCATACACAAGGCCCTAAAATGAATCACGATTCAAGAATAGCAACCGAAGAGACACTGACATCAAACTGAAATTGCAGATTATGTGGTTGGTTTTTTTTATCAATTTAGGTTGAAATTTTGCCAGCGTTTTTGAATTGGATTGAAGAATCGAAGACAAACATATACTTAAAGCACACATGAAGCAAATAGGCGCACAACAATTCATTACATTAACAGAAATGCTTCCAAGAATATGTCAAAATCGATATGAATATGCGGCTTGTGAAAAAAACATTGAGAAACGATACAGAAATAAGATAGGATGAGGTGAAGGACAGCAAAAGAAGATGACAGCAACCCCACCTGTGGGATTTGGCCTTCCTTCCCAACAGTTTCTCATGACCACATGGTTTCTTCTCCTTCATTGCTCATCAAATACCCTTTAAAATATATATATTTTAAATATGCTTTGATCATGAATGCAACCAAACTATAAATTATAAGTTTATCAAGGGTGGTTAGCAGTTAGTAAACATTGTGTTTTGGCCTATTTCCAAGCCAGTTTTTAATGAGTTTATGGTGTCTGCGTATAAATTTCCAGTGCTGGGCCTTCTGCTCATGGATAGAATTCCTTAGTGTATATTCCTTTTGTTTCCTTCCCAAGGTGTTTATTGTAATTTCTCCCAAGGATCTGCCTGATAGTTTTCAAACCAAACACAATGCATGAGCTATATAACAGATTCCTCTTTTTCTGCAGTCAAAGAGTTCAGAGGGCTCCAAACACAAGAAGACAATGCACCCTATTGTGCTGTCAAGACCGTTGGACAACGGATTCTGTGTTGAGGGCACCTCCCATACTTCTGGCACTTGTGTCTACCCTGAGTTTCAGTCTCCTAACACATTTGTTCTCCGTCCCTGACTTCATTCTCTTTAAGGATGTTGTTTATTATTTTATTTAGCAAGGCAGCAAGTCTGCTATGAGCATCAAGTATCGGTAACATTACTGTAGCCTGGTGCTCTCTTGTGATGTATGGTTTGAGCTGTGGGGGCACAGTGGTTAGAAGGCAGCACTGAAGGCTAACTCTGCCAACTGCCAGCAGTTCAATCCTGACCAACTCAAGGTTGACTCATCCTTCAATCCTTCCAAGGTCAGTAAAAAAAAGGACCCAGATTCTTGGGAGCAATAAACTGACTCTGTAAATCACTTAGAGAGGGCTGGAAAGCACGGTGAAGTGGTATATAAATGTAAGTGCTATTGCTATTACCCATCCATCCATTGGTCCATCCATCTGTCCACCCATCCATGAACAGCAGCAGCTAGGATGCAGTATTGCAGGCTAACTCTGCCAACAGCCAACAGTTACACCAGAGCAGTGGTAGTGCAGTGATTAGAATGTAGCATTGTAGGCTGACTCGTCTGACTACAAGGAGTCTGATTTTCACTGGCTCAAGGTTGACTCAGCCTTCTGTCCTTCCAAGGTGGGAAAAATGAGGACCCAGATTGTTGGAGGCAAGAGGCTGATCTATAAACTGCTTAGAGAGGGCTATAAAGCACCGTTAAGCGGTATATAAGTCTAAGTGCTATTGCTATTATAAACTGTATTTCTTTATGTGGGTCAGTAAACTGGGATTATAGCCTTAAAATATCCCAGCTAGATCAGATTGTCATTCAGCATCCCGTTTTCTATAGTGACCAGCCATGTTCTTCCAAAAATCTACAACTATCAAGAGAGCTTTTTTATGCAAAAAAAAAGACTGTGGTTTGCTTTCCTAAATCAGCGAAACCAGGACAATGCAAATGAAGAATGTGTGAACATGTTGTTTGAGAACCTTTGATGACTCAAATTCAATGACCCGCTCCTCTTCTTCTACTCTGCCCTAACCTACCCTCATCCTCAGGATAGGAAGACAGATATGATATCCGATATCACTGATATATATATATATTAAGCTTTGGCAAATCACCCAGGGAGAAAAATAGGTCAAAAATCAAGGCAGAGTCTTCTGCTCATATGAGTCATCTCACTTCAGAAGAATATTTTTTGACAATTTCCATCCTTCATCAAAGGCTAGACTGAAAAAAAAATCCTTTGCAGAAAAGGACGTGTTTGGTCCCTAAACTCAATTATGGAGAAAGGCAGGAGGAAAAAAATGAATGCCAAATTTTTTAAAAATAACACTACAAGGTGGTTTCACAAGATGCAATTGTAGTGATTGAGGGAAGGCAACAGTCATTGTTATCCACCCTAACAGTCAATGATTGGAATTGGGTGATAGATCCCATTATTACTGAGCCTATATTCTGATTTTTATCAGTATCTTGCTTGTTGTAATTGTCATTGTCAAGATCACGTGCAGTTCTAGGACTCCTCTACAAAGCCTTAGTACTTGGAATCCTGCATTCAGTTCTGGTCACCACAATACAAAAACGATGTTGTGACTCTGGAAAGAGTGCAGAGAAGAGCAACCAAGACGATTAGGGGGCTGGAGGCTAAACCATATGAAGAACGGTTGCAGGAATTGGGTACGTCCAGTCTAATGAAAAGAAGGACTAGGGGTGACATGATAGCAATGTTCCAATATTTGAAGGTCTCCTACAAAGACAAGGGGGTCAGACTATTTTTCAAAGCACCAAAAGGCAAGAAGAGAAACAATGGATGGAAACTAACCAAAGAGTGAAGCAACCTAGAACTAAGGAGAAATTTTCTAATGGTGAGAGCAATCAATCAATGGAACACCTTGCCTTGAGAAGTTGTGCTGCTCCATCACTAAGCTTTTAAGAAGAGATTGGATAACCCTTCATCTGAAATGGTGTAAGGAGTCCCGTTTGAGCTAGAAGACCTCCAAAGCAAAGCTGGTATTCAGCAGGTTCTGACCGGTTCTCAAGAACTGGTAGCAGAAATTTTGAGTAATTCTGAAGAACCGGCAAATGCCACCTCTGAGTGGCTCCGCCCCCATCTCCTGCCTCCCATTGAGTCCTAGCTGATTGGCTAGGTCTTCTTTGGTTCCCTGCACAGGAGAACAGAGCTGGAAAGCAGGTTAGTGTGGTGGGGAGGGAATGGGGATTTTACAATAACCTTCCCCTGTCACGCCCAACAAGCCACACCCACCAAGCCATACCATACCCACAGAACCAGTAGCAAAAAAATTTTTGAATCCCAACCTAGAGCACTGCTCCAAAGGCCTTTCTCACTCTATTATTCTATATTCTAATTAACTAAAGAGAAGTATGGCCGCACACATGCAACAGTGTGAACTAAATAAGGCAACTTCAAAGAAGGGGGACTATGGAAGCAGGAGAGATGGGAGTGATCAAATCCTTATAGTTTGCATGCTACACTGCAGTGCAAATACTAAAAGAAGAACTTATTTTGCAGTGCCATGAAATGTCTGCAAAGAAAAAACCCCAACCAAGCTCACAGAGCAACAAGGAGCCCACAGTTCAACCCTGAGCTACCAACATTTTCTTCTATCGGAAGTAATATGTATGTGTATGTGTGCATTTCTGTTCTACCAATACCTGCAACTTTCCAGGTCTCTGTGTAGGAGTGCACTGGGAAGCATAAAGATCAGGCTACGTCCAGGGGTGGGATTCTACCGGTTCGGACCAGTTCTATAGAACCGCTTGTTATGATTCTGCACAGTTCGGAGAACCGGCAAATCACACCACTGGCCTGAGAGCAGAGCTGAATCTTCCTTAGGACTGAAGCTTCTATTTTTCAGTGCAGACTCAAGCAGCAGATTGCAGAAAGGTAGATCTCTGAGTGACTTTATGATTCTGAAAGCAACTCAATCTGCCTGCCTATTTTGACTCGTTTTGGGTAAAAGTTGCTCTTTTTTTAATAAAAAATTCAATATTTATATAAATATTTACAATATTTGCATACAAGCCATGCCCAACCAGTCATATGACCACCAAGCCATGCCCAGTCAGCAAGCCATGCCCACCCAGTCACATGCCCACCAAGCCACACCTACAAATTAGGGCAAGCCCACAGAACTGGTTGTTAAGAAATTTGAATCCCACACCTGACTACGTCTGCTTGATCTCTGGGCCTTACGATCCGAAGGGAAGGGGAATAGAATGGAACAACTGCAATATGTCAAGGCATTGCTTATTTGCAAATAGAAGGGTCCTGAAATTGCCCAAAGCAGGCAAATGAAAGAGAAATAAATAAGGCACATTCTATACTTTACTACAGAAACCTCCCTCTTTCTATGGATCATTTGAATGTATCTTATAGAGTTTTGTATCCCTTACAGGGAATTTTTTCTTGACATGCACTGGAACTAAAATTCTAGAATAAAGTATTATATATCTGTACTCTATTTTTTTTTTTGTTTGTTTCATCGTTTCTAAATATGCATGCAGGAATTTTTTTTCCTCCACTGTATATCTAATGCAGTCTCTCTCCCCGCCTCTCCCTCCCTCTCTCTCTCTGACTCACTCTTTGACAGCGTTCAACTAACTCCAACCCAATGAACCCTGAGACAAGCTTCCAAGGCTGACACCTTCACTCTCACGTTTTTTCCTCCCTCCTCCTCCCAACCTCCCTTCCTTTTTCTCTTCTTCCTTCCTTCCTTCCTTCCTTCCTTCCTTCCTTCCTTCCTTCCTTCCTTCCTTCCTTCCTCCCTCCCTCCCTCCCTCCTTCCCTCCCTCCCTCCCTCTCTCCCTCTTTCCCTCCCTTCTCCTACCACCACATATTTGATCCCCAGTGGTTCAGTTTTCAGACAGTTATGATGCTGACAGAGAGACAGATTAAAGTCCCACTGTATCATTTCTTTCCGATGACCCATTAATTTAGAGAGAGAAGAGAGGAACGAGAGAGACAAAAGAGGAGGGGCTGGAAAAGTCTGTGATAAAGAGAATGACTCCCCCCCAAAAAACATTAACCATATTGCCTGCAAATAATCTTCTCTGCTCTGTTGTTGTAGAAAACTAATTGAAATGCCAAAAAAATAAATAAATAAGACAACTGTCTGTTGTTGCAAATCAGGTGGCAATGTTTCCTGAATATCTCCTGATACTGGAGAATGATTATTTTAAGCATCCCCTCTGCTTGAAAAATTCATAGTCGTCACTGCTGAAGTTTGGATGGGCTGTTAAAATCTGAAGTTTGGATGGGCTGTTACTATTAGCACACAGCTCCCCTCCCTTCATTAGGATTGCAGAAGATTCATGGATGGCTGGAACTATCTATCCAGATTCTCTGTGATTAGAAAATGGTCAAGCTTCCCTGACATTTGATATAAAATGGGACAACTCATCATGGCCAACTTGCTACAGGACAATTTAACCATTCAGTTTAATTATTTAAAATAAATAAGAAAATATTTTTAGTTTTTTACATTCGTCTTTCATTCTGGCCCTCCTTTCGCATCCTTTCTTTGATGATTCTATTCCACCATTTCTTTGATATTAGTGTAACTTTTATCTCGCGGTGAGTTGGCCATGGCAAGTTAGCTGTGGTGGCGAGTTGGCCTCAACAAATTGTCATAGACCCTATTTGATGGCACAGACCATGTTTCAGCCGCAGTGGCTCAGTGGTTAGAACGCAGTACTGCAGGTTACTTCTGCTGACTGCCGGCTAAACTGCAATTTGGCAGATCGAATTTCACCAGGCTCAAGGTTGACTCAGCCTTCTGTCCTTCCAAGATGGGTAAAATGAGGACCCAGATTGTTGGGGGCAAGAGGCTGACTCAATATACTGCTTAGAGAGGGCTGGAAAGCACTGTGAAGCGGTATATAAGTCTAAGTGCTATTGCTATCTTCCTTCCCTCCCTCCCTCCCAGTGGTTAGAATGTAGTATTGCAGGCTAAACTCTGCCCACTGCCAGCAGTTTGATCCTGACCAGCTTAAGGTTGACTCCATCTTTCATCCTTCAGGAGTCGGTAAAATGAGAACCCAGATTATTGGGGGCAACAGGCTGACTTTGTAAAACCGTTTAGAGAGGGCTGTAAAAGCACTGTGAAGCGGTATATCAGTCTAATGGCTATTGCTAAGTGCTATAGACCAAGTTTTAAGAAACTGTCCTTTTTTTGTTGCATGTTATACCTTCAGGACAGATAAATACCTTGGGAAAGTCAGAAAAACACTTTCTTTCACAAAGAACAGAAGTAGTTTGACAACCTTTTCTTCTATCACAGAGAGAGGGAGAGAGGGAGGGCGGGAGGGAGGGAGGGAGGGTAAGTTCCCTACTCCAGCCTTCTTACCTTCCCACAATCTCCCAAACTCAGCTACTCTAAACAGAAATGAAAAAGAAGGTACACAAAAGCTGGAGGCAATTTCACACACTAGGTAAGTCATATTTTACATTTGCCGCTGTTGTAGCAATACAAATGTTCTCAGTTAAAAATAACTCCCCACTCTGGAGTTCTCAATGATGGGTGAAGAACCCTTCAGGAGCTGGGAGGCATTGTCTACAGTTAACTAGCTAGGCATCGCTAGTTCAATATTCTAACTGGACATTGAAAATCCTTGTTATTGCTTATCCTTCTGGCACATCTCAGACTGTCCTTTGGGCCAAGCAACCATAATGAGCACAGTGAATAGGGAGAACATTTCCCAGCTTGCTTCTCCTCATCTAGGGCTAGGAAAGACCCTCATACTTAACCCATTTAAGGAGCCATGGAGAGACCCTTTTAGAGGAACCTCGTTGATCCCTGGTTCTGACGGGTCACCAATTTGGGAAGACACGATTTACAGGATGAGATCTTTAAAAATTGGTGTTCCTTGGCAAAAAAAAAAAAAAATCAGAACACCAAATATAAGTTAGGTAGAAGTGATCCCATAGACGACCCTCACTCTGTCAAGAACCTAGGAGTACTTATCTCAAACGATCTAAGCCCCAGAGCTCACTGTAACAGCATTGCCAAAAAGGCTTTAAGAGTTGCTAACCTTGCCACATTATATGAGGAAAACTTGTTCAGAGTATTGCAGCATAAATTCAGCACCAGAAAAGTAAACTCAGATGGCTGAGGCTTCATTTAACTTCTTTATAAACATATAAAGTAAAATTTACAATACCAGTTGTAGATTTCTCCAACATGGAGCAAACTCTAACAGAAGCAGACATGTTACAGGTGCAGAACAGAACATCAACTCAAGAGCTCAGAAACAGACCTCAGTTTCACTTTAGTTCAGCAGGCAAGCAAGACACACAGCCGAGGAGAGAAGCAGTTTCATTTTCAATAGACAGACTCAGAGCTTAACAGAGCTGCAGAGCTTAATACAGAGCCACGCCTAGGCTACTTCTAGTTTCAGTTTCCAAATAGTCCTCATTGGCTGACTTAGTTGCTATGCCTATTCATTGGCTGACCTTCTTACCATGCTCTATTCCAGTTCATGAATATGACAAAACCTATATAAGATGTTTTATAGGTGGCACCTCCTCCCAGCAAGATTGGCTAAAATGTATAAAAACCTGTCACCAAACTGTTAGAAATGTGCCCAAGAACATGGAATATGTTACCTTACATGATGGTCTTATAAGAAAACACAGAAGTTTTGGCATAGGATCCAGATGTGGTTAGATAAGATGACTGGATAGAAAATAGAATATAAATTGGAATTATTTTTACTTGGAATTATTTATTTATTTATTTATTTAAATTTTTATACCGACCCCTCTCCCGCAATGGGACTCAGGGCGGTGTACAACCAAGATTAAAACCCCCCACAATAAATAGAATTTAAAAAAGATTTAAAAGAATTAAACTAATGGCTGAGAAAAACAGTAAAAACAAGATAGAAAAGTTAAAATTACCAGGAAATTTTTTTAAAAAATTAAAACTAATAATTGGTACTAGGCCATCTGTTGGAAGAGATGGGTTTTTAGTGTGCGCTGGAAGGTTTGCAGGTCAGTAATGGCTCGCATCTCTGCAGGTAATTCGTTCCAGAGGGAGGGTTCCCCCACAGAGAAGGCCGCCAGCCAGTGTCGTTCAGCTGACGGCACCCCAAGGAGGCCCATCCTGTGGGAATTATGACAGAAAGATATAGTAAAGAGGAGATTTATCTAATAGTACATATTATCATGGCAGCAAGAATGACTTTTGCCCCAAAATGGAAAGATAGGGAAATTCCCGACGAAGGTGAGGTGATAAAGAAAATATTCATATGTGCTGAAATGGATAGATTGACTTTGGAATAAAAAAAATAAGGATGAGACAGAATACTACAAGATATGAAATCAATTTTATCAATGATGGGAAAAGAAAGGAAGGATCCAGAATAAAAAATAAGCAGGATTTGTAGAATGGGTAATTACAGATAAAAACTAATTGTACAAATGTATAAATGTATATAAAATATGTACTATATATTATAACATGCATGACAAAAAGGAATGTCAGGATGATCACACATTGTCCAATGTTTTAATAATTTAATCAATAAAATAATTTTTTTTAAAAAAGAGTTATTAACCTTATTTTGCAAAGCTTCTTCTCCAGCAAGATTGAATTGGTAACCAGGGCATACAAAACCTTTGCCAGACCAATTCTTGAATACAGCTCGTCCAGTGATGGGATTCAAACATTTTTACTACCAGTTCTGTGGGCTTAGCTTGGTAGGCATGGCATGGCTTGGTGGGTGTGGCTTGGTGGATGTGGCAGGGGAAGGTTACTGCAAAATCCCCCTTCCCTCCCCACCCCACTAACCTGCTTTCCAGCTCCGTTCTCCTGTGCAGGGCAGCCAAAGAAGACCCAGCCAATCAGCTGGGACTCGGAAGGTGGAGAAAAAATGGGGGCGGGGCCAGTCAGAGGTGGGATTTTCTGGTTCTCTGAACTACTCAAAATTTCTGCTACTGGTTCTCCAGAACTGGTGAGAACCTGCTGAATACCACCTCTGAGCTCATCCGTCTGGAATATATTGGACATTAGCACAATTGAGTGGGTTCAGAGGTATTTCTCGAGAAAAGTACTCCACTCCTCTACCCATAATAGAATTCCCTCTGCCTCCAGGCTCAAAATTTTGGGCGTGGACAATCTGGAACTGCGCCGCCTGCGGTCCGATCTAAGCATAGTTCACAAAATCGTACGCTATAACATCTTTCCTGTCAACAACTTCTTCAGCTTCAATCACAATAATACACAGGCAAACAACCAAAACAAACTCAAGGTAAATTGCTCCAACTCGATTGCAGAAAATACGACTTCAGTAACAGAGTGGTCAACGCCTGGAACGCCCTACCCGACTCCGTTGTTACAGCCTCAATCCTTCGCAGCTTCAACCTCAAATTGCCTAGCGTGGACCTCACCCCATTCCTAAGAGGTCCTTAAAGGGGGCATGCATAAGCGCACCAGCGTGCCTATCGTCCCAGACTTACTGTCCCTATTTAGCTGTATTCACTTCGTTCTTGTTTATGTTCATACCTATACTTGTGATCTTGTACAGGTTTGACAAACAAATAAAATAAATGAAAATAAAATGAGGAGTGAAAAGAGAGGGTGATAATGAAACTCCTGAGGTAACTCATATTATCTGTAAGGGTAGGGAACGTAAGAGGATGGCCTGCATGGAGTTAAGTTAGGAAGGTCAGTGTGTCAAGCGAAGTTGGAAGCTTTGAAGTGGATGTCAAAGAGCTCCATTAAGCCTTTGAAAGAGAGTCCTTTGAGGTTACGGAAGTCAGTCAGTTGAGATGCTAAAAAATCCAAGAGGACAGGAAACCAATACTTGGAGAATCAGAAGCTCAATGATATTGAGTTGACATAAACAGGCTTTTTAATTTTGTGATCTGATCTTCTAAGAGTTTTCACCAATACGCCTGGCTCAATCTAGATTTTTGGGTGACAGTTCAAAGGCTGGGATCATAATGCAAAACCTCGTATTAACATCAGTCATTCAGAAGTCTTCTTGACTTAGGATTTAGAATTGACTTTTAATATGTAAGTCTTGTCTGCTGATCTCTGAGATTTTGTAAGTGATCCAGTTGTTCATCATCATCATCATCTCCTCCTCCTCCTCCTCCTCCTCCTCCTCCTCCTCCTCCTCCTCCTCCTCCTCCTCCTCCTCCTCCTCCTCCTCCTCCTCCTCTTCTTCTTCTTCTTCTTCTTCTTCTCTTCTTCTTCTTCTTCTTCTTCTTCTTCTTCTTCTTCTTCTTCTTCTTCTTCTTCTTCTTCTTCTTCTTCTTCTCCTTCTCTGCCTCCTCCTTTTCTTCCATATTTTGCCTTTGTAATGAATTGTTTATAAATCCAAAAGTATTATGTTTGCTTAGATAATTATGGCGATCATTATCTGCTATCCTCCATAGATCTTAGAAAGGCTGACCAAATGTTAACTTAATGTCCATAATAAACTGAAGCGAGTAAAAATGATCATTTTAAAACAAGAACAGTTTATCTCTCATCTTCATACTTACTTTTACACACATATATGAATCTATATATGCATCTGCAGTGAGACATTATCCACTCAAAGTCTCATCATTGATTTTGCAGCCCTAGGATCCTTCTTTTATTTCTTATTTTGTTAACTCTATACAAAGTTCATTTTGAGAATCCACACTATTATCCTTCAAAGGCTCAGCTTCAAAGGCCTCTGAACTGGCCATCATTGGTTTCTCTGCAACAAGAGAAAAGGGAAACGATAGAAGAACGTTTGAAATTTATTGCTTCCATTTGGATTAAACAATGGCTCTTCCTCCAGAAAAGCTTTTATAGATCCAGCAGAAAATTGGGAGAGTGCAGAGCCTCAAAATGTGCAGTGTTATTATTTATCCAACTGCATGTAAAATGGAAGAGTCATTAATTTTGGCCCCAAATTGGTCTTGAGAATCCCAGCGTACATTCCCATTGGTCTTGCTTTCTGCTGTTTATAGAGTCTCTTCTGGGACTGGAAGGTGCTTTAACTCATGTACTCTGCAGAAGCTTCTTCTACCTATTGGACACAGAAGACTAATACCCACAGTAGAAGATCGCATTACACAACTGATGGGGTTGGTGGAAATAGCAAAAGTGAACAGTTTAATGTGGAAGAAAATGCCAAAGAAAACGCTAGAAACCTTATGCAGACTTTTTTTGTTGAAAGAAGAAAAGATTGAATCAATGATTGATGGATATGGGAATGAAGAAGGGTCAAAAAGGAAGAGAAAGAGGCAGTGGAGGAAGAGGAGGTGGAGAGGAGGAGGAGGAGGAGGAGGAGGAGGAGGAGGAGGAGGAGGAGGAGGAGGAGGAGGAGGAGGAGATGGTAGTGGAGGAAATGAACAGCTGGATTACCCAAAAATCTAGTTTGAGCCAGGAGTATTGATGAAAACTCTTAGATCAGATCACAAAATTAAAAGGCCTATTTATGTCAACTCAATGTCATTGAACTTCTGATTCTCCAAGTATTGGTGAAGGAGAGGAGGAGGAGGAGAGGAAGAGGAGAAGGAGGAGAAGGTAAAGAAGGTAAGAGTAAAATGGTAATTCTTGATGGAAAGAAGAGGGGAACTCATGATTTGGTCTAGTGGCTAAGGCACCAGACTAGAAAGCAGGAGGCTATGAGTTCCCATCCCACCTTCTGCATGAAAGTTAGCAGGGTGACTTTGGCCAATCACCAGGCAACTGTGAGTTCTAGTCCCATCTTAGGCATGAAAGCACCGTGGGCCAATCATTCAGACCAACCCACTTCACAGGGATGTTGTTCCAGGCAAGATAGAAGGAAAGAGTTGTGCTGGACATGTTAGCCACCCTGAGTGTTTTGTAAAAATAATAAAAGGGTGATAGAAATAAACAAATCTATGTTTTCTTTTTTTCCCCTTCCTTTTCTTAACTTTGCACTGAATCTGCATGCATTATCTCAAAATCCGTGGCATGCCAAAAACTGGGCAACCCAAATGAGAGAAGCCCCATCCACGAGATGCAGGCAACACACAAAACCACGTCCCAGCCACTCCGTGGAAAATCCTCTTTCCAAGGAACCAGTCCCTGGTGCCGAAAAGGTTGTGGGCCACTGCCTTAGAACAGGCATCGTTCCAATGCAGTTTAGAATTCCCAAGTGACTAAGTTAGTTCTACTATTAGAACAATTACCCAGTGGAACAGAACCAGTGGAAGGCCTTGCCCTCTAGAAGTTGTGGATGCTCCATCGCTGGAGGCCTTTAAGAAGAGACTGGACAGCCACTTGTCTGGAATGGTATAGGCTGGTCTCCTGATTGAGCAGGGGGCTGGACTAGAAGACCTCCAAGGTCTCATTCAGCTCTGTTATTCTGTATTCTATTCTGTAAGAGGGAACAGGGAAAAGATTCAGGGCATGCTATCAGGTTATTATTTTTACTAAGGAGAAATGTCCTGTACTTTCAAACTCCCCCCAGCTCCTGACTCCGAAATATTGCCTTAATCTCATTGTGGAATCAAGTTGGAGGACCTCATTCTTGGTTACCTAGCAACCTAGTTTGTTCCAAATGGCATTAGATTGCAATGGAGCATCCGTGCTCAGGATCAAAGGCAACCCATACTAGATTCACATAAATTAAGGGTAAGACAAATGTCTGTGGAGCCTTAGCAAGGAAAAATAATGCCTCCCTCTTGGAGAGCGTGGACCAATTTCTTCTGGCAATGCCAGCAGATGTTCTTACTGATTTCAGTCCCTTCCATTTTATTTCTTGGCAACGGGTTGTGGATTCTGCCTGAGCTGAGAAGTGAAGCAGTTGGGGGCTAGGGAATTCTTAGTGAGAGAACCTCAAAACAAGCTGTTTCTACATTACTACCAAGAAAGATGGGTCTGTGAAGATAACAAAAGTCAGAAGAGGAAGAGGAGGAGGGGGAGAAGGAGAGGGGGGAGGAGGAGAGGAGAAAGGAAGGGAAGAGAAGAGAAGAGAAGAGAAGAGAAGAGAAGAGAAGAGAAGAGAAGAGAAGAGAAGAGAAGAGAAGCTGTTATTATTTCAATTGCATTGATCAAGTTCCACTGCAGCATTCACTGGTTTTCTTCTTTACAATTTGAGTCTGGCCCAAAAGAGTTAGAATTAGAAAAAATAGCAGCCTCAGTGCATTTGTTAGACAGAACTATAAGCCAATCCTTTCACATATAGCCCACTAATAACTCTATTGATTCTTTAGGTCGCCTTGGGGAAAAAACGGCATTTCCCAGGGCCTGCTGGGGATTTGATGTCTTCTAAGCCCTTGCCTATGCCCCTTGGCCAAGGATTATGAGATCACACCATAGTGAGAACTGGGTTTTTTAAGGGCCCATTTCAGGATGATACCATTCAGCTTTGCATTCAATGCTGTACCCAGCCTGGAATCACTGCTGCAATTTTTATTGGCAAAAGACCTAAGAGCCATCTTGGGGTGGAGATGGAGATAAAGATGCCAAAGGAATTGGGTTGCAGAGCAGACTAAGTGGTCCCAGAATGCTGACAGAATTGGAGGCTGGCAGGGAGGAAAGGAGCTGGACCCAGATCTGTCCAAGGAGGCCATTTTCTAGACATGCCCTATTTACAATAGTCTGACCGGCTTCTCCTGGAGGATTTCCTGGAAGAAAATTGGATGTCAGCATTCCAGAAAACCTCCACTCCAACCAATAACTCCAAGACAGACATCTTCTCAAAAGTTCTTTTTTATTTGGGTAGTAAACTGGCACATCTGGGGAATCCCGAATCTGAAAGTTCTGGGTTTCCTTGCAACAAGTAAAAAACTACAAATCCACCCCCTGCACCCATCATCGCATCACATGCCCCAATCCCATCACACTCCATCTCAACTTGAGACGTCCTCTCACCCAGGTGCAGAAACGACATGACCTTGACTTAGAAGAAAAATGCTATTTTCTCTAACCACATACACTCCAAGAAATTCCCCTCCCTCCCATTTTCCCAGGCTCAAGAATGTGGCAGCGTGGAAGCGTCCGGTGTCAATATGGCTTCCAAAGCTGACATCGGGATCAATGTTTGTACTTACTGTTTTTCAAATAAGCGAGGCCACGCTTGGAACACCGCATCCAGTTCTGGTCGCCAAAATACACAAAAAGGAGACCCTAGAAAGAGAAAAGAACAATCAATATGATAAGGGGGTCTTGAGGCTAAACCGTACACTAAACGATGGAACTTGGTATGCCTCTTGAAGAGAAGGACTAGGAGTGATACGATACTCCTAGATCAGAGGTGGTATTCAGCCGGTTCTGACCAGTTCTGGAGAACCGGTAGTGGAAATTTTGAGTAGTTCAGAGAACCGGCCAATCCCACCTCTGACTGGCCCCGCCAACCCCATCTCTTCTCTGCCTCCAGAGTCCCAGTTGATTGGCTGGGTCTTCTTTGATTGCCCTGCACAGGAGAACAGAGCTGGAAAGCAGGTTAGTGGGGTGAAGGGGAAATGGGGATTTTGCAGTATCCTTCCCACTCCTGGGGATTTTGCAGTATCCTTCCCCTGCCACCAAGCCACGCCCACCAAGCCACACCCACAGAACCAGTAGTAAAAAAATTTGAATCCCACCACTGCATGTATGTACAACCCAGTTGTAGCATCCCAGGGTCATGGGGATTGTCATTTGTGACCTTCCCAGTTGTCTTCTGACAACCAAAGTCAATGCAGAACACTGGGTTCACTTAATGGCCTCATGATTCACTTAACAACTGCAGTGATTTCCTTAGCAACCATGGCAAAGGAGCTCCCACCCCAACCGTAGTAGTAGTCCTTTTTTCCAAAGACAAGTGCCAGACAATCGTAGCTCTCCCTAGAATATTAGAAAACTCAGATTGCGATGCCCTTCGGCGTCTCACTCAGTCATTTCTATTCTATCCCGATATTCATCTCCTACAGCATTCTCCAATGGGGATGGAGGATCGCTTCGCAACTAATGCCAAGGGGGGAAAAAAGGGATCAATTGATCTCCCAGGAGGCCCCAGAGATGGACCAGAGCTTTGCTCATCACGTTTTGTGCTGAGTTGGTGGAATAATACCATTACGTTGCAGGAAGACAGAATCCAATTAAGGTTTAGGAAACACTTCCCATCAATAGGAGCTCTTAGGCAACGGGACCGAATCCATGGGGAGGGCAATGGACTTCCTCTGGTGGGATTTTTGTTTCCAAACAGAGGGTGGGCAGTGGATGCCTCCCTGCCTCACACTGGACGATGCCTGAAAGGGTACAAAATAGCTCACCCCTACAGACTTTTAGCTATACAATTTGGGGTGGACACCCTTTGAACGGTGTGGGAGTAGGAATGGATTTCCAGAGGAAAAAAAATGCAGACTACAGGAACCAAGAGCATCACTCAGGCGACCCTGAGGACACAGATAAACCTCCAGATGCTTCAACGACCCTGCAAAAGGATGCAAATTTATTTGTTTGTTTGTTTGCTTGTCAAACATGTACAAGATAACAAGTACAGGCATGAACATAAACAAGAACAAAGGAAGTAAATACAGAGAAATGGGGACAGTAAGACAGGGATGGTAGGCACGCTGGTGCACTTATGCATGCCCCCTTTAAGGAACTCTTAGGAATGGGGTGAGGTCCACGGTAGGCAGTTTGAGGTTGAAGCTGCGAAGGATTGAAGCCGTAACAACGGAGTCGGGTAGGGAGTTCCAGGCATTGACCACTCTGTTGGCTGAAGTTGTATTTTCTGCAGTTGAGTTTGGAGCAGTTTAACTTGAGTTTGTATCGGTTGTATGCCCATGTATTATTGTGATTGAGGCTGAAGAAGTCATTGACAGGCAAGATGTCATAGCAGACAAATTTGTGAACTATACTTAGATCGGACCGCAGGCGGCGCAGTTCCAGATTGTCCAGGCCCAAAATTTCAAGCCTGGAGGCAGAGGGAATTCTATTGTGAGTGGAGGAGTAGAGAACTCTTCTCGAGAAATACCTCTGAACTCGCTCAATCGTGCTAATGTCCAATATACAGTGCGGGTTCCAGGCGGACGATCTGTATTCAAGAATTGGTCTGGCAAAGGTTTTGTATGCCCCAGTTTGCAGTTGAGTGTTACCGGAGAAGAAACTTCTCAAAATTAGGTTAACAACTCTTAAAGCCTTTTTGGCCATGCTATTACAGTGAGCTCTGGGGCTTAGATTGTTTGAGATGAGAACTCCTAGGTCCTTGACAGAGAGAGGGTTATGACGGATATTCTGACCTTCCGGCGCGCAGTAAAAACCCTGCTTTTTGAACAGGCCGGCCTGGCCCAGTAACTATGTTTTTTTTGGTTTTAATTAATTAAATTAGGGTTTTATTAGTTTTAATTTTTAACTTAAATTTTAATAGACAGCCGATTTGATTATTTAATTTATTTTTAATCGTATTTATTATGTATTTATTGTATGTTTTTAGTGGGCTGTTCACCGCCCCGAGTCCCTTTTTGGGAGAGGGAGCGGTATAAAAGTGCGATTAATAATAATAATAATAATAATAATAATAATAATCCACGAGATCATTTCTGCCCAACTTGCATTTGGTGTTCTCGATTTTTATTGCCAATGTGTGGGGCAGAGACAATTGATTAGTTGAAATCTGGAGTTGCCAATTACTCGACCATATTGACAAATGAGCAGCTCCCTGCCAGGAATATAAATCCTTCCATTCCACACTATCCTCTTAGAGCTGAAGAAGCTTCTTGGATGAGAAGCGAAACGTCTTCAAAAGGAAAGAAAAAAAAGAATAAGAAAGTCCAGTTGCCTCCTGAAAAAGTACCTTTGGGACAACTCTGACCTGGAGGACTGAGAATCTCTACAGACTCGTCTCTAAGGCCAGCCCAGGCCTTCTTGTGGCATGCTGAATAAGGCCACTCTGGATTTTTATCCTGGATTTTTTGTTTATGAGGGTTTCCCTCTAGGTTGGTTTTTTTTTTCCCTGTTCTCGGTTGCCGTGGTCTTTGGGAAAAACAGCATCACCCACCCACCCAGATAAACCAATAACCTGCAGGTTTTCTTTCTTCCTAGGTAGAGGCATTGTTTAAAGGCTCTTGCTCCCTCTTCTGATACTGAAAAACATTGCTGCCTGTTTTTTAAAAAAAAACTTTTTAGCAGACAGTAGAGCAAGCGAGAGAGGGAAAAAAAGCTACAAAGCAGAGGGGTAGAAAGCTTTTCCTTTGCATTTGGGAGGAGCCTGGGGAGGTTTTAAGGCATAACATGTATATCTGACACATCGCATGATAGAAGCTTTTCCACATAGAATAACAGAGTTGGAAGGGACTTTGGAGGTCTTCTAGTCCAGCCCCCTGCTTAGGCAGGAAACCCTACACCACTTCAGACAAAGGGTTATCCAATCTCTTCTTAAAAACGTTCAGTGTTGGAGCATCCACAATTTCTGAAGGAAAGTTGTTCCGCTGATTAACTGTAACCCTATCAGGAAATGTCTCCTTAGTTCTAGGCTGCTTCTCTCCTTCATTAGTTTCCATCCATGGCTTCTCGTCTTGCCCTCATCTCTCTCTCTTTCTTAATCAATTGATGGGGGAAATCGATCTGTTTCCTCCCATCTTAGGCAAACCGTTTGGAGTAAATGGTACCAGCTCAGACCTCAGATCTTATCAAGCACAAAGCAAGGACCGTGCAGAGTTTTTAGGGAAAGAATTTGCTTTCCCAAACCCATCATATTCAAATCATTTTTCCAAGGAGGAAAAACAGGGATAGAATAGAAATGCCTGTCTGTGGAGATTCTCAGTCATCCAGGTCATGGTTGTCCCAAGTTGCTTTTTCAAAAGGCAACTAGACTTGGTTTTTGCTTAAAGGCATTTCGCCTCTCATCCAAGAATGTTCTCCTTGGCCCTTAAAAAAGGAGCAAAGGTAAAGACTTGGCTTGGCTTGCTTCTTGATATTCCCAAAATGCAAAAGGCCCCCACAATCTAAATCTTAATTCACTTGGAGAAGAACTCTTTCCCAGGGCCGTCTTAACAGCATTACGGGCCCCCGGGCAAAGCAGTGTACTGGGGCCCCTATGACAGCTACTTACAAAAATAAAAATGTAAATGTGTGATAAAATTAAACGTATGTTAGTACTAGTTCAATACCCGTGCTTCACTACAAAATGATGTGGTCGGGCTTAGTTTTTGGGGAGGAAAATGAGGGAGGGGGGGAATTCTGCCTCTGCCTACCAGCATCCATTGGTATTCATCTGACTAGTGTCCTGTCAGTTTGTGAGAGAGTTGAGGGCTGTTTGGAAACTGAAAGAGCATTTGCTCTGTGAGCGAGAAGACAGCAAGGAGCCTGGGTGTGGCTTAGCTCAACTGTTCTGTACTAAAGCTGCTTGGTGCTCTGAAACTAAAACGGAAACAGAAACTCCTCTCCTCTGCTTGTGTTTTGCCTTTGGAACAGAGTTCTTTTCAGGTGGGGAGGGGGAGTAGAACTCCTTAGCATCAGAGCGTGTTAATAATAATAATAATATAGGAAATACTAATGCTCTGATGGTCATTTGGAAAAATTCTTTCTTAGTGAGCCCCTAGAAGCCAAGAGGAACATAAGTGCCAAATTACAAGTTTTTAGGCTTTATGATTCTGGAGATTTTGTGATGATGCATGAGGGGTATTTTGCTTTTATATTTGTATATAGATTAATTTAAACATGCTGTAAAATGTAATAAATGTGTTGCTGTATTTCTATGATACAAGGTGCATTGAAGTGTTAACATATCCAGATTAATATGGGGGCCCTATGCTGGTGGGGCCCACCAGGAAAGTGCCTATCTGGCCCATGCTCTTGCCACTTTTTAAATTTACAATTTGACAGTAACATGTAGACATTTGGGGGAGAGACAGGTATCAGGTTCATGTCTCTTGTAGCTGCTCAAGAATTCAAGACTAATTCCCTGTTTCATCTCCTCCTTACGCCCTGGCTGTCAGTTTCCCAATAATTTATGGCAGATAGGGAGAGGGATTAAGTGGAGGGTGACAACATCTTTCCTTTTCTTTATGAGTTCTATCTTTATTTGATGTCAGACTCCAAAAACCAAGACATGTTGAGGTTCTTCTAAGCACTTTCCTTTATTATTCCTCACCTATAGAGAGAAATCTAGCCAAATTAAAGCAGGCTATTTGACCATAAAGCACTCTGGGAACTATTAGGCAAGAGCTGTCCTCACCCTCTTTCTGCCACACAAACTATCTACACCGTGCCGTCTCTTCCTGCTCTGGAATGCAGCCCTTCCCTCCTAGGAATCCAGACTACATTCCATCACAGTAGCTGGTCGTATTCCTTTGTAAGACACTTTGGATTTGTGAATCAAGGCTATCAGAGGCATTCTAGGTGATGGATCATTTTTTGATGAAGTTTGGTAAGTGTCCCAAGCAGGATTGTAATAAACATGAGCTGTTCACCGCCCTGAGTCCCTCGGGAGAAGGGCGGTATATAAATGGAATAAATAAATAAATAAATAAATAAATAAATAAATAAATAAATAAATAAATAAATAAATAAATAAATAAACATATCCTGGTGCGGTCATGTTTGCACACTGTCTGAGTGTGTCTACATCCACACCTTCAGAAGAAGTGTCTCTTTGCAGTTTACCAACATTCCACTGCGTCTAATACAATTCTTGAACCATTCTGACCCTGGTGATTAAATTTATTGTGCATAATGGATCATTATGCTACTTTGACAGTAATGGATTATTGCAAATGGACTGAAGGATTTATTAAATAAACTGAGCATCGATGCCTAAGAAGAGCATTTTAAAAGGCATGCAAAGTAATTTAGTTCTGTTGATATGTGCATCTTTTACAATAATTGAAGGAAAATCAGTCTGGGCAAATTATTTGGCATGTTAAAGTGTTTCTGGTTTTTGTTTTACAGTAGTTTCCAACATGCAGAAAAGATTGCTTATAAAAAACAATTGTTAGCAGGATTGAGCCAGGGAATAGGGTAGTATGGTTATATAAATAGAGATAATTTCAACGTTTACGGTAACTTCTTTTAGGATGACAATATTGTGTCTTGTTCAGGGGGTTGTATTTTAAGGAAGACAAATTGGAAAGTAACTAATGGGGAAATTTAGGAACAAACATCCATGTTTTTATCCCTACAGTTGGAAAAAATTGTCAGGCGCAACTAACCAGGAGCATTCATTGAATGCAAAGCACAGAAAAATTTGTTACTGCTACCTAAACATAAGAATCTGGTCAACTAACAGTACAAACTAAATTGGTACCAAGGGTCAAAGGAATTCACAGGGAGCTGGATTTGGGTCTCTTGTGGCTGCAACACAGTGATTCCAAACTGTTGACATATTTAACTCTACCTTTCATCCAGTGGTGGGATTCAAATTTTTTTACTACTGGTTCTGTGGGCGTGGCTTGGTAGGTGTGACAAGAGAAGGATACTGTAAAATCTCCAGTCAGAGGCAATATTTGCCGGTTCTCTGAACTACTCAAAATTTCCGCTACCGGTTCTCCAGAACTGGTCAGAACCTGCTGAATACCACCTCTGCTTCCATCTCAGCCTGATCTTCTCCTATATAAATGCTGCACTGAAGTTGTATTAACTTTCTCCCAGGAAAAAAAATATCGGTTATCAGAACAGAAGGGAGTGATACTTATTTGCTAAAACTCAAGGAAGCCCGTAATACCATTCTTTCTTTCTTCAGTTTTTGAAAAAGCTTGACATGCTTACAGCAGAAGTAGGTTCTGGGAACCAAGAGTTCTTCCTAACACTTCTTGGAATGCCAAGATAATGGAAGGACATTGTCAAAAGTGGAAGTCTGCCCTCCCAAAACTGGAGCAGATCTACCTTGGATTACTCTTTGAGGAAAGACTTGCAGCCGCCCTGCTATGCCCTGCTACGCCCACTGTTTGCTGATGTCAGAACTGCCATGAATCATGGGGGGAGGAAGCTATTCAGGGCTGGGCTCCTGGGGGTTCGCAGGGGTTCTAGCTAAGATTCTGTTCAGTTTGGAGAAACCCCAAATCCTGGCTGGACCCACCTACCTCCTCTCAGGAGTTCCCATGCAGCCCGTTTTGGATGCAGGTGAGTGTAGGGCGCAGGCAGAGGCTCACGGAGGGGGGAAAATGGGCCTCCTGGAGGCTCATTTGCCGAAACAGGCCCATTTCCAGCTTCCAGAGAGCCTCTGGATCCCGGGGAGGGCAAAAACGCCAACCCCACCATGTTCCAAGACGGCAACTAGGCCATGGCCACCCCGGCAGGGGTGGGATTCTACCAGTTCGCACCTATTCGCTAGAACCGGTTGTTAACATTCTAAGCAGTTTGGAGAACCGGTTGTTAGAAGAAATTACTGGCCTAATCCTGTAAGGAAGGCAGGAAGGAAACATTGGGTTTTAAGGGGGGTGGGTGGGGTTTTGTTAGTTTTATCAAGCAGCCGATTGAAATTTAATATTTTTTAACTTTTGTATTCTTTGTGGGGTTTTTAGATGAGCTGTTCACCGCCCTGAGTCCCTCGGGAGAAGGGCGGTATATAAATGGAATAAATAAATAAATAAATAAATAAATAAATAAATAAATTCTGGTGTTGCTTACAGAAACTGCCTCTCCATTAACCCTTATTACATTTTTGGCAGGACTAGACTTCCTGTCTTAGGAACTTCTCTGGAGTTTTTTCCCCTCCTTCGCTGGTACTTTGCTTGTGTGGAGGGACCATTCAAAGTTACAATGACACTGAAAAATGTGACTTATGACCATTTTTCACACTTATGACTGTTGCAGCATCCCCACAGTCATGCGAGGCCAGGCGAGGAGATGCGTGCCTCGATGTGAGTGATATTGAGTTGGCCACGCCCAGCCAATAACATGACCACCAAGCCATGTCCATTAAGTCACATCACCATCAAGCCACACCCACTGCCTAAGCCATGCCCACCACCTAAGCCACGCCCACAGAACCGGTTATTTAAAATTTTGAACCCCACCCCTGCACCACGGCCATGGCCACTCAGCAACTGGGCAGAGAACCCGTTGCTAAAATTTTTGAAGCCCACCCCTGAGCTATTCAGTGGGAAGGGGGGGTGAGAGAAGGAGCAGAAACCATCAACTGACCGACCCCAAGGCCACAGGCTTGCAAATGGAATGTGGAGCACCACCAAGCTCACCAAGAATCAGAACTTTGACTCAAACAATAAATTTGAAGCCAATTGGACGCTGAGAAGATAATGGAGTGACTTAATGACTTAATTAACGACTTAGATGAGGGAATAGAAAGGAAACTTACCAAATTTGCAGATGATACTAAGCTGGCAGGAATAGGTAACACCCAAGAAGGTAGGATCAAGATCCAGATGGATCTTGACAGACTTGAACACTGGGCCATATCTAACAAAATGAAATTCAACGTAGACAAAAGTAAAGTCTTACACTTCGGCAAGAAAAACCAAAAGGACACATATAGTCTGGGTAAAACCAGGCTTAATAGCAGTTAACTGTGAGTGAGATCTTGGAGTCTAAGTGGACAAGCAGCTAAATATGAGCCAGCAGTGTGCGGAGGCTGCCAGAAATCAAATGTGTAGAGTTGAAAGAAACCCACCACTAATCCAATTTTTTGCGCTGTGTAGGAAAACTAATTAAGCCAACTTCTAGAATTGGCTATCTGACCTCTTCTTAAAACCTCCAGAAATGGAAGAGCCTTATTTTTCATAGGTAAACTGTTTTTCTTTTTTAATGAAATCTAGGTAGCTACAACTTAATGCATATATGTTATTTCTGGCCCTGGTTACTATGGGCACAGAATTCATTGTGTTGTTTTATATTTTCATCAGGTACATTCAAGGCATTATTTTTTTTAAACTTGGCAGCAAGCAAGGTATGCAAGAGAAAATGAGTTTGATTTTTGGTTTAGTTTATGGCTTAACATACTGTTTAAACTCAACTGATTATGGTTTATTCATAAAAGTATACTATGACTGAGTACCATCTTTGGAGCAGAATGTAGATACCCTTAAAGGAAAACCAGTCTTCGAAACATCTTTAAAAATCCTTTGAATTTAATGGATTATAATGTATGTATGTTATGGGGACTAATTACTATAGCTCTAACCTAAATAGGATTAAACTAGATTTAACTCCTTTTTTTCCTGTGGATGAATGACATTATAGTTAAATTTATTATTATTACAAAAGACAACCAAACATTTAACCTGGCTGATTAATTCATTGTTCAATATATTGTGCGAAGACAGAAAAAAGAATTAATTCAGTAATCAGGGTAACTGTCATGCAAATTTGCACAAATTATTGCATATTTCCACCCATCTTAAAGTTGGCAATGTTAAGAAATCTTGCCCTAAGAGAACAGTAAGAGAACTTCTCTCCAGCTAAATGTAGCTAAGGAGCCTCATTCTTAAAAATGAATCAAGTATTGCCGAAGGGTTGAATCTGGTTAAAAGTCTCCAAGGCTGTTTTCTCAGAAATCTAGAATTAAGGAGATATTTCCTAACAGTGAGAACAATAACCCATGGAACGGCTTGCATTCAGAAGTGGTAGTGCTGCAGTGTATAGCGGCTGCCAAAAAATCCTAAATTGCATTAACAGAGAGATATGATCAAGATCAAGTGAGGTACTAATACCACTCTGTAAAGCCTTAGTAAGACCACACCTAGAGTACTGCATCCAGTTTTGGTCACCCCACTATAAAAAAGATGTTGAGACTCTAGTAAGAGTGCAGAGAAAAGCAACTAGGATGATTAGGGGATTGGAGGCTAAGATATACGATGAACGGTTGCAGGAACTGGGCTTGGCTAGTCTAGGGAAGAGAAGGACCAGGGGAGACATGAGAGCAATCTTCCAATATTTGAGGGGCTGCCACAGAGAGGAAGAGGGGGTCAAGCTATTTTCCAAGGCACCCGAAGGCCAGACAGGGAACAATGGATTGAAATTGATCCAGGAGAGATTCAACCTGGAAATAAGGAGGAATTTTCTGACAGTGAGAATAATCAATCCATGGAACAGAAGTTGCCTTCAGAAGTTGTGGGAGCCTCATCCCTGGAAGCTTTCAAGAAGAGACTGAATTGCCATTTGTCAGAAATGGTGTAGGGTCTTCTGCTTGGGCAGGGGGTTGGATTAGAAGACCTCCAAGTCCCTTCCAACTCTGTTATTCTCCTCAGAAGTTAAACTTTATTTCTATAGTTAGTGATTTGCAGCCACAGTGAGGACTTAACCTCTCTAAGCTATAAGTTTGGATTGGCACAAGGTTTCCCGGGTGTCTAAAGCTGTTGAAATGTTCACATGTGGTCTTGGAAGCCATATGGCCAAGGTCTCATCTTTGAGCTTGGTGATTCAGAGGCGGAGGAGTAACCTGAGTGGCATCCTGTCACAAACTGTGCAAGCAAATACTGCCTTAGGAAACCTGGCACTTTTAATCAGACTATTCGGCCTACTGAAATATACCTCAGGCTGAACTCCCTGTGAAGAGACCTTCTGAGATTCAGAAGCTTCAGTGAGACTCCACCTTAAGGAATTCGTTAAAAACAGAGAGGTGGAAATCTCTGGATGGATTTGGCTCTTCAATCCACCCACCTCCCACTTCTCAGCATTACATTTTATTTTTTTAAAAAAGAATTGTGTGAATCTTTGATGCTGCTTTTCCATGAAGGACCTTGAGACCTTCTGCCATGATCTCAGTGTGTTTTAGAATTTCTCTGTAGGGGTTTTTGGTGGTACCACTTTATAAAGCCGTAGGATGATCACTGCATCCAGTTTTGGTCATCACAATACAAAAAAGATGTTGAGACTCTGGAAAGAGTGCAGAGAAGAGCAACCAGGATGATTAAGGGACTGGAGACTAAAACATATGAAGAACGGTTACAGGAATTGGATATGTCTAGTTTAATGAAAAGTAGGACTGGGGTGATATGATAGCAATATTTCAACATTTGAGGGGCTGCCACAAAGAAGAAGAGATCAAGCCAGAGGTCATATTCAGTAGCTTCTGACCAGTTCTGGAGAACCGGTAGTGGAAATTTTGAGTAGTTTGGAAAACTGGCAAATACAGCCTCTGACTGGCCACGCCACGCCCACCAAGCCACGCCCACAGAACCAGTAGTAAAAAAAAATTGAATCCCACCACTGGATCAAGCTATTTCCCAAAGCACCTGAAGGCCAGATAAGGAATAATGTATGGAAGCTGAACAAGGAGAGATTTAACTTGGAAATAAGGAGAAACTTCCTGACAGTGAGAACAATAAACCAGTGGAACAGAAGTTGCCTTCGGAACTTGTGGAAGCTTCATCGCTGAAAGCTTTTGAGAAGAGACTGGACTGCCATCTCTCAGAAAAGGTGTAGGGTCTCCTGCTTGGATGGGTGTGGGTTGGACTAGATGATCTACAAGTTTCCTTCCAATTCTGTTAATCTGTATCTATTTATCCACAGAGGATTTTGCACTGATCTAAATTCTACTCTGTTCCTTGAGAATTTCTTCCCATTTTCCTCTGAATCTTCTGCAACCAAATTAGTCTCAAATCTACTTTCTAGCCTTGCAGATTGCATTTTCCATGCAGTGGATGTAGGACACATGTGACAAAGCAACCAGTCTCAACTATACAACCTTAGCAGCCTTTTATTTTTTGACTGCAGGCCCACCTATACAATGACCCCTGTAAATCTTTCAGAAAAGAAATGGGTTTTAGCCTTCAGGCCTTCTGTTCCTGGAATGGTGCATTTTGTGTATACCTACCGTACTCATGAGCTGCAAAATTGCACATTTTAAAAATGCATCTATAAGCTGCATTCCAAAAAATGCATTGATCCTGGGAAACTGCGAAAGGCAAGTGGCAGGAAAAAGCATATCTTCTGTATATAGAAAGGTGAAATACCACTCACGCATCATCACAAAATCTCCAGCACCATAAAGCCTACAAACTTGAAATTTGGCACATATGTTCCTCTTGGCTTCTAGGTGCTCACTAAGAAAGGATTTTTCAAAATGACCATCAGAGCATTAGTATTTCCTATATGATTATTATTAACATGCTCTGAAGCTAAGGAGTTCCACTCCCACTCCCCACCTGAAAAGAAATCTGTTCCAAATGCAAAACGTGAGCAGAGGAGAGGAGTTTCAGTTTTAGTTTCACAGCACCAAGCAGCTTTAGTACCAAATAGTTGAGCTAAGCCACGCCTAGGCTCCTTGCTGTCTCCTTCTTGCTCACACAGCAAATACCGTTTCAGTTTCCAAACAGCCATCAACTCTCTCACACACTGACAGGACGCTAGCCAGATGAATACCAATCGATACTGGTAGGCAGAGGCACAATTCCGCACCCCCCTTATTTTCCTCCCCAAAAACTTGCCTGATCACATAGTTTCATAGTGAAGCACGGGTACCCTGCTAGTACAGAAATAAATATCCATTTTCCGGTTGTTTTTCTGAATGTTCAACTGCTGCTGAAATTAATTTAGCCTGAATCATGACTCAATCAATTTCCAAGTGATATAGGCAGGTCAAGAAGATCTCTTCTTTAATGAGCATTAGTCCTTCTAGACTAATGCCAACTCAATTATTCTTCCAATTCTGTAATGTTTAAATGTTTTGATGCAGTCCTTAGTTCAACAGAACCACCAAGAGATGTTTGAAAATGTGTTTAAAAGCAAATTTCAAGTATTTTTAGTGAAGCATTAGTGTAGAATAATATATACTGATGAAAAATCTTGAGATATAGACCAATTCATTCCTCTATCCAGACTACAAAAGTATAAATGCAAAGCTTTATGTGTGTGTGCATGTGTGTGTATATGTGTGTATATGTGTGTATATGTATATAGATGGATGGATGGGTGGGTGGGTGGATGGATGGATAGATAAGATAGATAGATAGATAGATAGATAGATAGATAGATAGATAGATAGATAGATAGATAGATAGATAGATAGATAGATAGATAGATAGATAGATAGATAGATAGATAGATAGATAGATAGACAGAAGAGATAGATGGGTGGATGGATGGATGGATGGATGGATGGAGGGACGGACGGACGGATGGACGGACGGACGGACGGACGGACGGACGGACAGACAGACAGACAGACAGACAGACAGACAGACAGACAGACAGATAGATAGATAGATAGATGGATATATAAATGGATGGATGGATGGATGGATGGATGGATGGATGGATGGATGGATGGATAGATAGATAGATAGATAGATAGATAGATAGATAGATAGATAGATAGATAGATAGATAGATAGATAGATAGATAGATAGATAGATAGATAGAAGAAATGGATGGATGGAATGTATATTATCAGTTGTCTTTTGCTATTCTGCAAACGAATATCATAGCAACTGGCTTCAATTTTTATTGTTATTGCACAAAATATTTGTACCCAGACTATATACTGTTAAATGGAAGATGAATTTCATGTACCTTAAAGAAAATAATTTTTAAATTTTTAAAATGAGGTTATAATTATAAATATTGCTATAACTATGTATATTATTATTATCACTATCAGCATATCTGTTGTCGTTTTGGGGGGCAAAATGAAATACCCGGACAATACACTGTTTTCAAAATATTTATATATAAATAAAAAATACTGAAAAGAAAATAGAGCCTGCACATTTCCATCAATATCATCTCTCTACAAATCCTGAAGGACACATCCTTTCTGGCTCATGTGTGGCCATTAAGGGCCACTGAGAAAATCGAACATTCGGCTCCTATTGCAGAGCCTGACATAGAGTTGAAAGAGAAATGATTCGTGATTCGTTCTTCAGATCAGAGCTCTGAGCAGCATTTTGCTCAGCTGTGTTTCTCTGTTGACCTTGGAGAGCTGACCTTGCTTCTCTGACGTCTCTGCCTTGTGCACCTTTGCCTTCTTCAGATGTGAGGCTCTTTTTTTCCCTTTCTCTTTTGACTCAGATCCACCTCCTTGGGAATGGAAAGGGCTATGTTTCATCAGAGGTGGTATTCAGCCGGTTCGGACCAGTTCTGGGGCACCAATAGTGGAAATAGGACAGAGACAGTTGGTACATTGGTGCGCTTATGAACACCCTCTACAGACCTCATAGGAAAGGGGTGAGATCAATAGTAGACAGTCTAAGGTTAAAGTTTTTGGGGTTTGGGAAGAAACCACAGAGTCAGGTAGAGTATTTTAGACATTGACCACTCTGTTGCTGAAGTCGTATTTCCTGCAGTTGAGTTTGATGCGATTAACCTTGAGTTTGTATCTATTGTTTGCTCTAGTGTTGTTATGGTTGAAGCTGAAGTCTTCATTGACAGGTAGGACATTGCAATGTATGATTTTATATACTGTACTTAGATCGGACCGGAAGCGGCGTAGTTCTAGGTTTTCTAGGTCTAGAATTTTGAGTCTGGTGGCATAAAGTAGTCTGCAACGAGTAGAGGAGTGGAGAACCCTTCTTGTGAAATATTTCTGGACTTATTTCAGGTTCATTGAAGCCCTAATGACAGACTCCTTGCTTAGTGTGATGGAAGGCATTTTACGAAGGGGAGAAGGTGATGGGATGTGATTACAAGACAATCATTCACCCGGTTGCATTGTAGGGCATTGAATGCTGGGCAACAACACAAACCGAAGGTTCTCTCCATGCCATGGAAATGAGAATGCTCCATTGAATATCGGGCATCTCCCTCCTTGCTCACATCACAAATGACATCATTTGATAACATTTTGGTGTGGCACCAATTATAGAGAAGATGAGAGAAGACTGACTTCACAGATATGGACAGGTCCAGAGAGCAGCCCTTTCCACTGTTGCCAAGACTGCCTTACCAACTAAAGTCAATAGACGGCGACCTCGTGACACCATCAACAAACATATGCAAGCCGTGGGCCTGCGCCCTGGAAATGCAGCTGACTATGCAAAGTGGCACTAAATGATCCAAAAAGCAGATCCTGCACCTGCAGGACTATGCTAGGAGGAGGAGGAGGAGGAGGAGAGGAAGAAGAAGAAGAAGAAGAAGAAGAAGAAGAAGAAGAAGAAGAAGAAGAAGAAGAAGAAGAAGAAGAGAAGAAGAAGAAGAAGAAGAAGAAGAAGAAGAAGAAGAAGAAGAAGAAGAAGAAGAAGAAGAAGAAGAAGAAGAAGAAGAAGAAGAAGAAGAAGAAGAAGAAGAAGAAGAAGAAAAGAGACAGCACAGAAAGAGATTTAGGATAGCCACTCCTTAGAATGTCCCCAAGTATATCTGGCCAGATTTTATCAAGACAGTGTATGAAAATAAAGAACTGAACTTTGGCTGGATTGTTTTATGTCCTTTTCAGATTAGGCCTGATGGTTAGATTTAAAATCAGCTGGTTTGGGGGAAACTCAACAATATTTTGCAAACCGACCCCCATTAGATTAATTTCTGGAACCAGACATTGCATCAATGTAGACAATGGGACAATTCGCTAAACAGAAATAAATTTAAAAACCCAATGATAGAATTGCATTTAAGCTAATAATTTAAGAATATTGTATAGTATAGCCGAAGTGATTGAGGCAAGTTTGTGTTTTATATCATCTCTAGCACCATGGACAGCATTAATTGAAGCTCTGAAGTAGGTTTTCATCCTATTATCCTTGTAATAGTTCAAGATTGCAGATTGAGTTTTCTTGTGAGGGTCAAAACGAGGGGCAGGATTTATACAAACTGAAGAGAAAATGGAGTCAGGTTTGACAACTTACACTCAGTAATTATATAAGATATATTTAATATTATATATAAGATTAGAGCCATGGTGGCGCGGTGGTTAGAATGCAATATTGCAGACTACTTCTGCTGTCTGCCAACTGTCAGCAGTTCAGCAGTTCGAGTCTCACCGGCTCAAAGTTGACTCAGCCTTTCATCCTTCCAAGGTCTATAAAGTGAGGATCCCGATTGTTGGGGGCAAGAGGCTGACTCTGTAAACCGCTTAGAGAGGGCTATGAAACACTATGAAATGGTATATAAGCCTAAGCGCTATTTCTATTATATTATTATATCATTGGGGTGTGGTGGCCTAGGAATGAAGGCACTAGGCTGGGAAGGTTGGCAGTTCAAAACCCACTTGAGAGCTTGAGATCACATCCTCGCCCCAACTCCTGCTCACCTAGTAGTTTGAAAGCATGCAAATGCAAGCAGGTAAATAGGTACCACTTCAGTGGGAAGGTAACAGCATGTCAGAGTTTGCAGCAATCCAACCAGCACACAAGTAAATAATTCATCAGGGTTCATTTATAGAAGAAACTTCTTTATATGCAATAATATAAAGTATGATGCATGTATACAATACCCATGCAGCAGAAGCCAGAACCAGAACTCAGAATCCAGAAGTCATAATCACAGAAACAATGATCGCAAGGACAAACTAACTCTTAGAGAGAGAGAGAGAAAGATCAGTCAAGCTAAGCCACACCCAGGCTTCGAGCTGTGTGACATGGCTCACAACAGATCCTGTTTCTTAGACACCAAACAGTTCCCATTTGCTGACTTGTTGTTATGGCTATCCCCGCTCATAATTTCTTACACACTGACACAACATTCTGTGCATTTTAGTGTAGATTTATGCTGGCCACATGACCACAAAGCATCATCAGACAATGATGGCTCCCACAACTACAAAACAGAGATGATCCCACAGTAGTGGGATTCAAATATTTTACTACCGGTTCTATGGGTGTGGCTTGGTGGGCGTGGCTTGGTGGGCATGACAGGGGAAGGATACTGCAAAATCCCCATTCCCTCCCCACCCCACTAACCTGCTTTCCAGCTCCATTCTCCTATGCAGGGCAACCAAAGAAGACCCAGCCAATCAGCTGGGACTCAATGGGAGGCAGAGAAGAAATGGGGTTGGCGGGGCCAGTCAGAGGTGGGATTGGCCGGTTCTCTGAACTACTCAAAATTTCCACTACTGGTTACCCAGAACTGGTCAGAACCAACTGAATATCACCTCTGAACACCATCCCCTAAAGTTGGACATGACTGGATAGGGGAAACCTTTACCTACACACACACACATGCACGCATAAACATATTATTTGCCAAACCTGGCTTGTGGCTCTGATGCTCTTGAATGCTTCCTATGGGGCTATTACTCCTTCTATAACAGCAGATAAAGAAGCTTCATTTATCCTTGGTTGTTCTGTTATGAATTGGTCTGACAACTCATACGCTAACCTTCTTCTATGGGAGCTGAAAACTTCTATGACATATAATGAGACAAAGCTTTGGCAGCAGCTTTCAACACTTAGTAAGAAACGATCTTGGAATCTATTCAGTATGATACTCGCTTAGATTGCTTAAAGTTTTTTTCTTTTACAATTTTAGTTTTTAAATGTCATTTCATCACGGGGAGGGAAGGTTCATAACTGTTTTCTTTTTCATCTTTGTTCAAAATAAACTGAATTGATTGGTTCATTGGAAGTACAGAACTGCTTCTTATAAACCCAACCGTATAATTAAATTCCCAAGAGTCCCCTTCCGTGAGATGGACGGCATACAAGGATAATAAATAAATAATAATACCTGTTGCTCTTAATTGTTGGTAAGTTTAATATGGTTCTTAAACAACAGTATCTCCTATCTTTAAGTTGATGGGAAATTCCATTATCTTGCTAACAGTTGTGCCATCTTTTCCAACCATTCCTGCCTTTGTTCCTGGTCATTGCAATCCCTTAATGTTTCTCTGGAATAATGGATGAAAAGAGATTTTATACACTTTGAGGCTTCCCTTGGAAGGCTTGTGGAAAAAGGGAGAATACAACTTTAGCCTATCTTACGCATAGGCTTAAATGCAAAACAAAAGGCAACATCAGGGGAGACATGGGGGGGGGGAAGATGCCAGCATAGCCTGTTTAGAGGCTACTTTGGTGCAAGTGGTTAAAAAGGCCTTAAGAGTTTGAGGACCCTGAGTCTGAGAAAGGGAGGGAGGGAGGAAAAAGAAAGGAAAAGAAAGATGGAGGGAAGGAGGCGGGGAAGGAAGGAAGGAAAGAAAAAAAAAGAAAGAAGGAGGGAAGGAGGTGGAGAAGGAAGGAAGGAAGCAGAAAGAGAAAGAAAGAGGGAGGGCAGGGAGGGAGGAAGAAAGGAAGGAAAGGAGAAAGAAAGAAAGAAAGAAAGAAAGAAAGAAAGAAAGAAAGAAAGAAAGAAAGAAAGAAAGAAAGAAAGAAAGAAAGAAAGAGGGAGGGAGAGGTGAGGAAGGAAGGAAGGAAGGAAGGAAGGAAGGAAGGAAGGAAGGAAGGAAGGAAGGAAGGAAGGAAAAAAAAGAATGATGCTCTTAACTCCACCACCAAGGTTCTCCCTACTCTTTTATATAATGGATGGCATCCCCCATAAGAGGTTTATAAAATAAACGGACTCAATCCATCAGGAAACATTCTGGATTGAAAGAAAGGAGGAAAAAGATTGAAAAGAGACCTCACTCCTTAATAATGGAAGGTCTGGACAAGTTTCCGATCTCAGTTCTTTAAGCTTGTGTTCTCCAATCCTAATTCTTGGCCCTGAAACTGAAATAAGGCTGTGTGAATCTTGTTTCCTGGATTCTACTCTCCAGTGAAGGGTCTTGAGAACCTGATAAGCTCTTAGTTTACTATTTTCCAAAGTTTGGTGATTCACTTAACTGTGTCAAGAAAAGTTGCAAAACGAGGCAAGAGTCACTTAACAAAGGTCTCACTTAGCAACAGAAATGTTGGGCTCACTTGTGGTTTTGAGGACTACTTCTATGTCCAATACTAACAAGTAAGGTAAAAGCAACAGCAGGCAGTGTGAATTATACTGTAATTGTACTGAGTAATAAATAATTAGGACATTGGCATTTGCTCCCCAACTGGCCTCTGCTAAGCTTTTATGATTTAAACCATAAATCCGGGCTTTGTTAGTAAGTGTAATTAGTTAAATACTTGGAAATTATTTTTACTAATCTGGAATTGACCTCCCGTTATTTCTGAATCAAGCCAGGCCAGTAGAAAGACTTGGCCACGGCTCTAAAAAGGAGAAGAGGCCAAATCAAGGAAGAAGAGCCAAATAAAGAAAACAGCAGGAACAACTCAGCTCTATTAATTTAAAAAAAATAGAAAATGTGTTCAATTATTATTAGGTGTTTTTGGATACCTGAGTCCCAGAATATTCAACAACTCTTCCTCCTTGTTTTCTTTGGGAGTCACTGTTCCAGCTATTTTAACATTTGTGAAAAGAAGGACGCTCCTGGGATCAGGTTGAAATGGGAATGAGGCTGGAAATCAGCTCAGTTTTCCATAGAAAGCTTCTGCCTGCCTCTGATCCAGATGTCTGGATGTGTGGAAACCCATTTGTTTAAAGGAAATAAGCTGTGCCTGGGGATCGTGAAAGCGCTGAGTTTTTCCTCCTGTTTTCTTTCTAGCTTTTTTGGGGGGGGCATCTCTAACCCCTACTCCCTTAACCTTAAACTATCTACTATTGACCTCACCCCATTCCTAAGAGGTCTATAAGGGGTGTGCATAAGCTCACAATCGTGCCTACCGTCCCTGTCCTATTGTCCCCATTTATTCGTACCTATTCCCATATTCTTAATCATATTTATACTTATACCTATTAACTTGTAAGTGATTGACAAATCAAATCAAATAAATAAATAAATCTTCTCATTTTTAGAGCCTTGGCCATGTCTTTCTATTGGTCTGGTTTGATTCATAACTAATGGGAGGTCAAGTCCAAATGGCAGCTTGTGAAGGAAACCCTTTTGTTAGCACTCCTAGGTAAACCAGACAGGATTAACAGAGTTGGAAGGGATCTTATAGGTCATCTAGTCCAACCCAAGCAGGAGGCACTACACCATTTTTGACAGGTGGCAGTCCAGTCTATTCTTGAAAGTCTCCACTGATGAAGCTGCCATAAGATACAGTCAAGATCAAGGGAGGTACTAATACGACTCTATAAAGCCTTAGTACGACCACACCTAGAGTACTGCATCCAGTTTTGGTCGCCACACTATAAAAAATATGTTGAGACTCTAGAAAAAGTGCAGAGAAGAGCGTCCATGATGATTAGGGGACTGGAGGCTAAAATATACGAAGAACGGTTGCAGGAACTGGGCTTGGCTAGTCTAGTGAGGAGAAGGACCAGGGGAGACAGGAGAGCAGTCTTCCAATATTTGAGGGGCTGCCACAGAGAGGAAGGGATCAAGCTATTTTTCCAAGGCACCTGAAGGCCAATCAAGGAATAATGGATGGAAACTGCACAAGGAGATTTTCCACCTAGAAATGAGAAATTTTCTGACAGTGAGAACAATCAACCAATGGAATAGAAGTTGCTTTCAGAAGTTGTGGGAACCTCATCCCTGGAGGCTTTCAAGAAAAGACTGGACAGAAATAATGTGGGGTCTTCTGCTTGGGCAGGGGGTTGGACTAGATGACTTATAAGGTCCCTTCCAATTCTGTTAACCTTATCTAATCTCATACAAAACCAGCCCTTCTCTGCCACCCCTTCCCTTCACACACTAACCCAGAGATGTTGGGGAACGCTGTGTTAACTGAATGTGTCTTTGCAAGTGGCAGATGTGTATGAATCTCTCTGGGTTTTTAACATATCCTCCAAAGGGGTTACCCATCATATATAATCTTTCTTTTATTTATTTTTTTGTGAATGTGTGAAACAACACTCAGCCTTGGAAAAAAAAATAAATGTGACAGAAAGGCAAAGGAGGCACCATTCCTGGAAAGAGGTATAGCAACTGAGCAGGTAAACAAATCTGGCAGGTCACAAAAGAATGAAATGATGCAAGATTGTTTCAGCTTGCAAGTTGGTTCCCCTGATGAAGATTTTTTTAAACCAGGGCAAGAAAGAGATGGAGGAATTTATAAGAAGGAAAAAGGTCAAGGAGATAGCTCCCATTTCCCAACCTGCTTTTTCACTGTCAGGAAAATTTCTCCTTAGTTCTAAGTTGGGTCATTCTTTTATATAAGCTTCCATGTGTACAAAAGTCCTGCCCTCAGACGCTATGGAGAATAAGTTGATCCTATTTCAGATCTTGAAATCTTGGATCAGAGAAAGGAGTTACAAGTCTCAGTATGGGTTTGGGTTTCTAGATACTATTCCTATGTGAAGATCTAGGGCAGGAGTCCCCAAAATTGGCAACTTTAAGACTTGTGGACTTCAACTGAATGAGGAATTCTGGGAGTTGAAGTCCACAAGTCTTAAAATTGCCAAGTTTGGGGACCCCGATCTAGGGCACTGCTGCTCCACCATAGCAATTTTTAGATGCGTGGACTTCAAATCCCTCTATGGTTCAGGAACACAGATCTAGGGCAGGGATGTCAAACTTGATTTCATTGAGGACTGCATCAGGTTGTGTTTGACCTCAGTGTGTGTGTATCAGGATTCTGGGCAACTCCAATTAAATCATGAGCCTCAAGCCACATTCCCAAAACTTCAAAAGATTTATTAGAAGTTAAAATGCCCAGCATTAGCCTGGGCGTAGCCGACTCTGAAATACGTAATTCACTGTCACCCTTGATCCTGCTTCCCCCCCCTCCACCCCTCTGGGTGTATCATCCAACGAAACACTGTCCATAGCCAAAAGTCATCAATCATGCTCTCCAATTAGATTTTTGCACAGCAGAAGCTTCAGTCATCTAATCAGTCTCTGAAGAAAATATGAATGGGATGTACTTTCGATTCCACACTGCCAACTGCTTTTTGAAACTCCCCCCACTTCTTTCTGTTGACAACTATAAAACGTGCATACAAAATGTTTTATGTGTTTACTCTGTGTGTGTGTGTGTGTGTGTGTGTCCAGCTCAATGGCACTTGTGTTGGGGACAGCACTCTGCCAGAGGAAATGGCCTCCTGCAACCTTCTGCCAGCAAAATCGGAGCTCCGTTGCTGTTTCCAGGGCAGCCCCACAGACCAGTTCTAAGCAGCCTGTGGGCTGGATCCAGCCCCCCCCAGGCCTTGAGTTTGACACCCGCTGGTCTAGGCTAAGCATTTTTTTTCCAACAACTCACTTCAACTCATTTCTCCAACATGTTTGCTTATCAGTTGGACTCTGCAGGGTGCAGAATTCGGACCAGTGTTACTATATGAAACTTACCTTTTAAAAAATGAAAAACAGGGGAAAAGGGGACCCGTGAGGACTCTTAATGTTGCTATAACCACCGTTTAAATAAATAAATAATAAACATTTGTCTCACGCAGATGGTGGAAATGCTCGGGAAGAATCACACTTCACCTCTCCCAACACTTCTATAGCTGTTTTTGCTTCTTTTGTGGGTGCTAAAAACGGAGACGATAAAAGAAATTTCACACCATCCCTGAACTGTAGTGTGCATGGCATACAAAATTCATTCCAGTTGGTTTTAGATTTGTAACTCCTTTCTGATTTTTTCCCCAGAGTGCTACACAAACATAGGATGTGCCCTTCTGGGACAAATAATTTCTTTGCAACTATATTTCTCTTTGGACATCCATTGATCTCGAGGGATTGAGTGCAGCTATCCAAATCAGGAGTTCTTCATACCGTGTTTTGCCACCCTTCTTTCCTTCCTTCTTCCCTCCTTTCCTCCCTCCCTCCCTCTCTCCCTCCCACCCTCCTTCTTTCCTCCCTTCTTCTCTCCCTTCCTCCCTCCTTCCTTCTTTCCTTCCTTCTTTCCTTCCTTCTTTCCTTCCTTCTTCCCTCCTTTCCTCCCCCTTTCCTCCCTCCCTCCCTCCCACCCTCCTTCTTTCCTCCCTTCTTCTCTCCCTTCCTCCCTCCTTCCTTCCTTCTTTCCTTCCTTCTTCCCTCCTTTCCTCCCCCTTCCCTCCCTCCGTCCCTCCCACCCTCCTTCTTTCCTCCCTTCTTCTCTCCCTTCCTCCCTCCTTCCTTCTTTCCTTTCTTCTTCCCTCCCTCCCTCCCTCCCTCCTTCCTTCCTTTCAGAAAATACTGAGAGGCTTTTGAAGAATGATATCAGAAAATAGTAGCCACAATATCAATAGTGTCAGGAATTATCTCTGTTTCTATAGATAGATGTTAATGAAGAAATGACAGAGATACAAAGCGTTTTAGCTGAAAAGAGAGAAATAGTATTGAAAATGGATTTACAACTGAAAGTCCAAGAGAATGACTTAGATAAGGATATTTCACAGGATCTATTAAAGAAAGCTACCAATGCTTTAAAATGGGGAATACAGGTGACAAATGAAGAGAGTGACCTGTATAATTTTTTCTATTGATTTACAAAAGAGGTTTGCTAAAATCTTGAAGAACTCTAGACAATAGGACAAAGAAGAAATGAAGAGAAATTAAATCCCATGGCAATATTTGAATGATTAAGACTGTTAGAAGTAGAAGGAAGGAATATAAAGTTGGATTATTTGATCAAGGGTAAAAGAAAATCTTTTTGCTACCTCCAGCAGCACTGTATGGACTTTCTGCAGACACCAGGACTAAATTTATGGATTTGTCTATCAGTAAGATATGGGATATTGTTTGAAGAGATAAATATTTTGTAATCTTACAGAAAAGTCACTAAATTCATTTATGCTTGTGATGAAAGTTGCAAGTCACTTCTTCATACATACATACATACATACATACATACATACATACATACATACATACGTTTTCGTCGATTTTCACGGGTACAGGTATGCAGGTCTTGGTGTGTTCAGGTCTTTTCCCGTGTAAGATTGAGACTATCTTGGCAACGTTTTGACGAGATCTCACTCGCCATCTTCAGGCTGGTGTTTTTGGCTTCATGCTTGTGCGAGCAAAGCATGATCAGAGCTGCCGTCTCCCTATAAATACTGGTGGGGAGGTTGGCTGTGTTGTCATTTCTTGATTGGTTGATGGAGTTGATGTTTGCAGATTGGCTGGCTTTTTCATAAGAACATGTGTGGCTGAGGTATTGGCTGTGTGTCTATCAGCCTCCTGTGTTGTAACAACCTGGGTAATGGGCTGTGTGATGACCTTCTGAGTTCTATTGTTATGACATCCTGGGTCTTGTGCTGTAATCTCCTGAGATTTTGTGGTGTAACCTCCTGAGTTCCGTGATGTGATATCCTGAGGGGTGGCTGTGATGTGACATTCCATGGGACATCTTACACGGGAAAAGACCCAAACATGCCAAACCGACCTCCACTAGTCAATCCCGTGAGTGAAGTGAATCTAAAGTCATAAAGTCACCTGACAAGATCCTGAAATACGTTATTCAGCAATTCACCACACAGAGTCACTGTTCAAAACATACATTGCTTCTGACATGCCCCTACACCAACATTCACTGCCACATCCCCATGATCATCGGATCAAAATTCAGGCCATGTCCCATGGCCATTGGATCTGCATTTGTAACCTTCCCATCCAGTTTCCAACAAGCAAAGTCAATGGAGGGAATCCAGATTTGTTCAATGACTACACGGTCGCTTAAAAACTTTGGCAAAAAAAGAGAAGAGATCACAAAATGAGCCCAAACTCACTTAACAACTGCCTTGCTGGAAATTTTGGGCTGGACTGTGGTCATAAGTTGAGGACACTCTGAATATTTTTCTCCACTGAGTAACCTCCCCTTCCCCCCTGTCTTTTTTCCAAATAAGTTGGCCCACTGGGTGAATGGCCTCGGGATTGCTGACAGAAGCCCCAAAAGCCTTTCATTTTTATTCCTCTTCCCTTTTAACCTGATTGCAATTTATCTGAGTCATATTTAATAAATCATCCCGAATCTCCTTCTGCTTATTTTGAATGGACCTCTTGCCCAGCTGAGGGACATCCCTTCACCTACCCCACAGCCACCAAATCTCGGGCTTCCAGTTTAAGCCAAACCACCAGAAAGTCTGTTTTGTATCTGAAACCTTTCCACTGGCTTTTTTCCACCCAAATCCAAGGTTACAGAGTTCCCTCAACTCTCCCCTCCAAGATCACAATCCCACTAATAGCAGAATAATCCCCTTAGAGGGTTCAGCCCAGGGCAGCGAAAGCAATTAGTACATATTTACACATTGACGGAAATTACAGCCAGCAGCCATTCCCCCCCCCCTCCTCCCCTCCCTAACAACCGATCCCTAACACCCTAAACCATAGGTGGCTTGATGGACATGGCTTGGTGGGTGTGGCAGGGGAAGGTTATTGCAAAATCCCCATTCCCTCCCCACCCCACCCCATTAACCTGCTTTCCAGGTCCGTTCTCCTCTACAGGGCAACCAAAGAAGACCTAACCAATCAGCTGGGACTCAGGAGGCAGAGAATGGATGGGGGCGGGGCCAATCAGAGGTGATATTTTCCGGTTCTCCAAACTACTCAAAATTTCTGCTACCGGTTCTCCAGAACTGGTCAGAACTGGCTGAATGCTACCTCTGAAATGGAGGAGAGAGAAAGAGAGGGAGAGGGAGGGGAGACAGAGGGGAGAGGGAGAGGGGGAGAGAGAGATTCCTCTTTTGACATACAAAACCACAATTGCTGGTGTAATCTTAGGGGTATCTTTGTAGAATGCTTTCTGATCTGAGCCTTCTACTGTATTTCCGGGAAGAGCAAAGTAAAAAAAAAGGGAGTGCCCACAGCACTCAAAACCTCTGGTTGCAGCTTGTTATTGTCATGATGAACACACTGAAACTGGAGAAGCTTATTGTGCTGCTCAGAGTACTATTGGCTCGTGGAACCATGCAGATATACAGTAGTACCTTTGAATAGCAAAAACAGAGAGGGGGGCTCTTCTCTGCCTCCCCTGCTGTACTTCTGTGTTTATGATAAGCCAGTGAAACTCAGATTAGAAGAAAGAAAGGGCAAAAAATGGCACCAGTATTGTGCTTCCTTCTGCCTGTGAAATCATTGATGGGCCATCAAGGAAGGAAGGGAGGGAGGGAGGGAGGTGGGGAAGAAAGAAGAAAGAGAGAGAGGGGGGGAGGTGGGGAAGAAAGGGAGGGAGGGAGGGAAGGAAGGAAGGAAGGACAATCAAAATCAAGGGACTGATCTGTTACAATAGTGATTAACAACATGGTGCCTGTGGACATCAGGGGATCTGGGACTCATCCAAAAATACCTGCAGACCTTCCTCCAGGCAGAATCTGCCCATGTGGGCTTCTCTCGGGTCTTTTACCTCAAAACAAGAAGAGTCCTTGGTGCTCTCTGAGGCTAGTTGTTTGCCAAAGTAGGTAAAGTCATCTGTGCTAGAAGGGAGTGGAATTATAGGGAGGGAGGAAAAGAAGGAGGAGGAGGAGGAGGAGGACTGTAAACTTCATGGTGTTCTCTGAGCTTGGTTGTTTTCTTGCAGACGTTTCATGACCCAGCTAGATAATGTCATCAGTGCTAGAAGGGAGTGGAGTTATGGGGAGGAGGAGGAGAGGAGGGAGGAGGAGGAGGAAGGAGGAGGAGAACAGTGACAACAATGACAACAACAACTGTGGAGTTCTTGATGCTGTCTGAGCTTGGTTGTTTTTTGCAGACGTTTCATGACCCAACTAGGTAATATCATCAGTGCTAGAAGGGAGTGGGATTATAGCGAGGGAGGGAACAGGAGGAGGAGAACGATGACTACGATGACAACAACTGTGGAGTTCTTGATGCTCTCAGAGGTTGGTTGTTTTCTTGCAGATATTTCCTGACCCAAAAGAGGTAACATCAGCAGTACAAGAAAGGTTTGGGGCTTCTAGCACTGATGATGTTACCTAGTTTGGGTAATGAAATAATGTCTACAAGAAAGCCACCAAGCTCAGAGAGCACCAAGGACCCGCACCTCAAAATAAGGCAGACCTCCTCACACACCCCATTCCCCTTAAACAGTCACCCGTGGGAAACAAGATGAGCATCTTCATTGTTTATATTCCCCAAATCTGATAAAACCTTGGCTTTAAATGGGCAGTCGATCCTTTGGGACCGAGCACGTAATAAATAGATTCCCTAAGAAGTACATGACATATTTATTGTGGTTTTATGAAGATTAGAGCTGGTGGATGATTGAATTACAGTTTAATTTATGTTATGACATTATTTACATTTGGTTTAGGTTGCATGCTTTATTGTGCTTGATCTGCTTAACGGAAGCAGAGGAGATGCGCTTGCAAGGGAAGGCATACATCAAATGCACTTTTGAAATAAAATAAAATAGGCAAACTGGTCCAAATACATGGTTTTCCAGTGGGCTAGCAGCACTTTGAAGTAGCCCAGACACGAAACCAAAACCATGATCACTAAGACTTCCTTTATTGTGAGGTTATTTCAGAACCTTGCGTGTCTGAAAGGACTCCCCCACCCTTTACTTCCCAGAAAATAGGGAGGGTCTCTTGTGAGATGCTCTCTGCGCCCCCATTCCTTCTGTGGACTGAGATATCACTTATCTGACCATTTTGTGGGCTGCAGCTCCTCCTTCTGTCTCCCAAGGTTATTCTCTATTCCCACAGCCGCTTTAACCCATGTGACATCTTTCTCTAAAATGCCCAAATGTCACTGGATTTAGAACAGAAATATGAAAATCCTCAGATTACGGGGTTATCTCAGTGAAAGCTCCACAGGGATCTCTCCCCTCCAGCTGTTCCCCTGGAAGACCCGTTATGACAGCAGTGAAGCACCAATGAATTGTGGAACAGAAGATGGTGACTTTGATGGTGAACAAGAACAGATCAACGGGCAGTGTAGCTGTTTCCAGAATATAGAAACTGACTCTTTAGAAATGGAGAGAGATTCCCAAGCAAACCAGCTGATTATTGAAGCGAATTGCCTCACTGGTTCACACAATCATGAAGAATAAGAGCCTGAGAAAGGGTTTCATTTGGGAACTAGGAAGTACAAGGTTTCAAAGCAACATTACAGTTGCTAAATAGCATTATATAAATAAATAGAAATATAATTTTATAAATAAATAGCATTATATAAATTATAAATAGCATTATAGTTGCTAAACAGCAAGCCGACTGGAAGGCCGAGTTAAACATGTCATCAGTTTGGAGACATTGTGTTACCACAAGAGTCATCATCGTCTTTTAATGACCACGTAATCCCTTGCAGGGTGGAGTCTGGGCACTTGAATGGAGCTGAGTGTTTACTGGCCGGATGCCCTTCCTGTTGCAGATATGGAGTTTTGTGCAGCAGATATATTCTCAGTGTGCACAGAGAGAGAAATATCTGCCTTTACCTAGGATCAAACTCACAGCCTCCTGATTGTGAGGTGGGAGCTCTACCTCTAGGCCACAAGATTGCTTCCCATGAATTTTGTTGACCCTCATCTAGCATCAAATCAGCTTTAATCATTAGTTGAGTAGAATCTCAATAGAATCTCAAGGTAGCAATAATAAACTCTTCTGGGTTTTGAATTCAAGAATGTTCTTGATTACAAGTAGTCCTTGACTTATAACAGTTTGCTTAGTGACCGTTTGAAGGTACAATGGCACTGAGAAGAGTAACTTATGACCATTTTTCACCCTTATGACCATTGCTGCATCCCCATGATCCACGTTATTTATATTCAGACATTTGACAACTGACTCACATTTATGATGGTTGCAGTGTCCCGAGGCCACATGATCTCCTTTTGAAGCAAAGTCAACAGGGAAGCCAGATTCTCTTAACAAAAGTGCTACTAACTTAACCACTGCAATGATTCAATTAACAATTGGGCAAAGAAAGGTCGTAAAATGGGGCAAAACTCACTTAACCAATGTCTCATTTTAGCAACATAAATTTTGGGGTCAACAGTGGTCATAAGTTGAGGATTACCTGTATTTATGCCTGACAGCCATATGTCTTTCCCAATAAATCTTAGTAAGGGAATTCTGAATTTGGGGACAATTTGCCGGTTCTCCAAACTGCACTGTCATGCCCCTGTTAGAACCTGACTCTGAGGGAGAGGAGGAACAGCCGACAGGGAGTGGGAGTGTGGCTCCAGAGGTTGTGGAGGAGGCTGGGGAAGGGCACAGGCCAGCTGGGCATTCAGAGGAAGATCCAGGCCCATCCCTCTTCATCCTAGGGCATGCAGGGAGGAGCGGATAAGGGAGAAACGTGAATGGCGTGGTCTATGGGGGAGGAAAGGGCCTTGATCCCCTTCATGGGCTGCAGCTGTGAGGACTATTAAAAGGACAAACTGCACATGGCCCAGTGCTGGAAGCAAAGCGTGAAAATATTTATAGTTTGTCAGTTCTTATCGGAGTTTGGAGTCCTTCCCAGTGTGTGTATTTCGATATCTGTGGACATCTTCAAGCCCTTATCCTGCCTTGTCTCATTAATTGCTTCAATTAATTGAAGCAATTAATTGGTTCAATTGGTTTGCATTGTTTTTTTCCTATTTTTAATTTATATGTATTTTGAGTTTGAATGGCATTTCTTCCTTTTCGCAACTGTTTGTGGGGGAGTTTTTTCTCCAGTCAATGATAATTGGACCTTTGAAGCCAAGTTGAAGGAATTAAAGGGACTTCATCTGTTTTTGTGACTTTATTGCTTTTGTATCCCCTGGGTTATCACATTTCACAGAATCATAATGACCGGTTCTATAGAACCGGTCCAAACCGGTAGAATCCCACCCCTGGCTACAGCGATTCGCTTAACAACTGTGGCAAGAGAAATCATAAAATGGGACCAAACTCACTTAACAAATGTTTCACTCAGCAATTTTGGGCTTGATTGTGGTCGTATGTATATGAATGGGGCCTAATTTAATTGGAACGACAAGTTGTCCTTTAGTTATGGGTCACTTTGGGTGTTAGGGTAAGAAAGCCAAAAAAGAGAAGATGAAGGAAATGATAATTATGATCTGGGACAAGAGAATGGCTCTATGATTTATGAAATTCAACTCCAGAATTCCCCAGAGATCATGGCTGTTATAAGAATACTGGGAGTTGAGGAGAGGACTATTCTTTACCCCCTTGGAAATTAATTAATTTATGGCCTTGTGCTTGTTCATTTATATTTATACTTTAACAACACATGGATTTAATACTGATGCATTTTGTAGTAAGCTACATTATTGGGTTTGTTATCCTCTCCTGTGGTAAGATGGGAACATTTTATTGATAATTTATTGTGGTTATTTTTTCCCTCTCTTGATTCATTTTTCAAATCAGTTCTTTTGGCTTCACATTATTATATCCTGTACCGGTCTAGCTGGGTGTTCAAACTGCCATCTGGAAAACACCGTGAGGTATAAATCAAACATTTAGAGGGGGGAATGAAAGGATAAAATCTGCAAGGAAGAACTATGAATTATGTTTTTGGCAAGGGACTGGGGAACCGAAGACTGCTTTGCTGGTTAAATAATCTACAATTCTCCACATTCTTTGGAAAGAAAACCATCAAGGCATATTATCTGTTTTTAGTTCAATCCACAGATACATATTTGGATTATAAATGCATGCAAGATACAAGAGGGAATCATCTGAGGAAGCCATCTTATCACTTCCCTTGTCTTCTTTCTGGTTAGAAACTAAGAAAGGCCAAGAGTGAGATGGCAAAGGACCTCACCTAATCTTGAGTGGCCTTCAGAAGTGATAGAATGGATGAAGATACATAAGTTGTCAGCTGAGATTTCAAGGAATTCAAGTTCTTCTTCTCTTCTTCTTCTTCTTCTTCTTCTTCCTCCTCTTCTTCTTCTTCTTCTTCTCCTCTCCTCTTCTTCTCCCTCTTTTTCTTCCTCTCCCTCTTCTTCGCATTCTTCATATTCTTCTTCTTTGTATTCCTTCTTCTTTTCTTCCTCCTCCTCCTCCTGGTAGCCTACACCATTGTTATTCCATGCTGTTGCAGTGTGTCTTTAATATTGTCTCTCCATCTCCTGGGCCTGCCTTGTGTTCTTTAGCCTTCTCTTTTTGCATACCTTGCATGGTATAGAATCCCAAGAAATTCGCCTCCTGTTGCTTTTGATGCAGTTCTGCCTTGACACCCACAGCTTTGTGGGCTTCAGCTACCAGAATCCTGCATTCAGGCATGGATATTGGCTGAGGAAGCTTAACAAGGATGCAAATTGGGGGCGGGGGGGCGGGGAAATAGGTTCCATTTAACTTGAGTTCCCCACATTTATCATTTGGAGCCTCTGTGGCACAGTGGTTAGAGTGCAGTACTGCAAGCTATACTTTGGCAGTTCAAATCCTACCAGGCTCAAGGTTGACTCAGCCTTGAAAAACATTGCTGTGGGTACTTCTTTCTGCCAGATTATGGAAGCTGCACCCTCCTGATTTTCTTCTCAGGTAGCTTCTCTATCAATGATACGCTGACAATCTCATGCTGAGTGGAACAAGAGCATTAACAAGAGACATGGTGGCGCAGTAGTTAGAGTGCCCTACTGCAAACTTACCCACCCATCCATCTATCCATCTGGTATTGCAGGCTGACTCTGCCCACTGCCAACAGTTCAATCCCGACCAGCTCAAGGTTGATTCAGCCTTCCCTCCTTCCGAGGTGGGTAAAATGAGGACCCAGATCATTGGGGGCCAGAGGCTGATTCTGTAAACCGCCTAGACAGGGCTGTAAAGCACTATAAAGCAGTATATAAGTCTAAGTGCTATTGCTATTTTGGATAAATGGCCTGTCCAGTCTCTTCTTGAAAACCTCCACTGTTGTAGCACCCACAACTTCCATCTCACCCAACGGTGTTTTTCTTTGAACCTGACGTTCTGCCTTAATTGAGCCTTTCGGCATTTTATTATACACCTCTGGCAGCACCATGTTTATTTCAGGAGAAATGATTCACTTCTGAGGAATATACTGTGGTCCATTATCTTTTGTCAGTCTCTAATTATACCTTACATCAAGGCATTTTACAGAAGGGGAATTTCGCATTGGTGTTTCTATGCACATGTTTCTCATCATCGACACACAGCAGCTGGCCTCTGAGCCGGAGGTTGTATTCAGCTGGTTCCCTACCAGTTCTGGAGAACTGGTAGCGGAAATTTTGAGTAGTTCAGAGAACTGGCAAATACCACCTCTGACTGGCCCTGCCAATCCCATCTCTTCTCTGCCTCCCCTTGAGTCCCAGCTGATCACCTGGTTCTTTTTTGGTTGCCCTGCACAGGAGAACGGAGCTGGAAAGCAGGTTAGTGGGGTGGGGATTTTGCAGTAACCTTCCCCTGCCACGCCCACCAAGCCACACCCACCAAGCGATACCATGCCCACCAAGCCACACCTACAGAACCTGGAGTAAAAAAATTGAATCCCACCACTGACTCTGAGCCACTTGGAGCCTTCTGCCCCACAGAGAGGTTGGTCATACAAGCACTGAAGAACGTCAACTGGAGTACTGACAACCCCACTTTTATGAGCAAGGGGAGCCTCATATGTGAAGATGTGAGTTTTGGGTAAACCAAAGTTGAGCAATTAGAAATGATTGAAGGGTTTCTAACATCCATGTTATAGAAATGGATGTTGAAATTATTGAAAGAGCTTTATATAACCACTAGCTGGGATACCCATACTTCCAGGGGTGGGATTCAAAATTTTTAACAACCGGTTCTATGGGCGTGGCTTAGTTGGTGGGTGTGGCTTGGTGGTCATGTTATTGGCTGGGTGTGGTCAACTCAATATCACTCACATCGAGGCACACATCTCCTCGCCTGGCCTCTCATGACTGTGGGGATGCTGCAACAGTCATAAGTGTGAAAAATGGTCACGGGTCACTTTTTTCAGTGCCATTGTAACTTTGAATGGTCACTCCACACAAGAAAGTACCAGCAAAGGAGGGGAAAAGTACCAGCAAAGGAGGGGAAAAGAACTCCAGAGACGTTCCTGAGACAGGAAGTCTAGTCCTGCCAAGAATGTAATAAGGGTTAATGGAGAGGCAGTTTCTGTAAGCAACACCAGAATGTTTCCTTCCTGCCTTCCTTACAGGACTAGGCCAGTATTATTTCTTATCCTGGCCTCTGGTGCTTTGGAGAATTAGTTAACCCGCTCTTCTCCAATCCTGATCATTATGGCATCATCATCAACACCATGACATCTTTGAATAACTTCAAAAGCAATCATAAACATCATAATCATTATGACATAATGAATTATAAATCTTGACCATCTTTAGTTCAGCCATTTATGAAGACCTGTCAGGATAAAAAAAATGGAGTAATTGAAGTCTAAAAGATTGAATCCTAATTTTAAATGCTAATAACATGGGGCCTAATCTAGCCTTAAGTGTAAAAGATTGTGGAGAGGTTGGGAAAGGGATGGGAGAGAGAGGAATACAGTATATAGAAAAACAGAGTTGGAAGGGACAAACTTTTGCTCAATCAGGAGACCCTATACCATTCCAGACAATGGCTGTCCAATCTTAAAAATGTTTCAGTGATGGAGCATCCACAACTTCTGGAAGTAAGTCGTTTCCCTGATTAATTGCTCCTTAGAACTAAATTGGATCTCTCCTTGATTGTGATGACCTGGGAAACACGTAATAAATTCCCAAATGTAAATAAATTTCCTTTAATGCCTCCAACTTGGCCTCACTGTTCAATTGTTCGCAAGATTGGGAACAATCTGTGAGATTAAACTCTTTCCAAAAATAGTCTCCAAAAGAAAGAAATACAGTCCAAACTCAAAGAACAAATAACAGTAAAAAAAAAAAAACCAAAACAAACCCCACTGAAGGAATTTTCACGACAGACCAGGATAATTAATTATAAACTTCAAGAAGATAACAAGGCACAGGCCGTTGGAAGAACACCAACCAAAATAAACCTCAGCCAGAAATAAAACACGCTTTGCTTCTAGCAATGCTGTGTTTTAAATGCCCATCCTTTATACTATTTCCCCCAGCTGCAGCCAATGAAGGGGATCATGGCCGCTTCCTCTCCCATAAGCCATGTTGTTCCCTTCTCCGTTCCTCCCTGCATGCCCTAGGATGAAGAGGGGATGGGCCTGGGTCCTCCTCTGACTGCCCAGCTGGCCTCTGCTCTTCCCCAGCCTCCTCCACAACCTCCGGAGCCACACTTCCACCCACTGTTGGCTCTTCCTCCTCTGACTCGAGTCAGTCTCTAACAGGGGCATGACATTGATAAATTTCTAGCTGTTACTTCTTGTCCTGCCCTTTGGTGCTTTGGAGAATAGGTTGACTCCCTCTTCTTTGGGGCAGCCCCTCAAGTACCAGAAGACTGGTATCATATCACCTCTGGTTCTTCTCTTCATTAGAGTAGACATATCTAGTTCCCTCAGTCATTCATTGTTCGGTTTAGCCTTGTCTTTGTTGGTCTTCTCTGGACCCTTTCTAGAATCTCAACATCTTTTTTGAATGGTGGTGCTCAAAACTGGGTGCAGTACTCCAAGTGTGGTCTTAACCAAAGCAGTATAAAGCAGTACTAACACTTCACCTGATCTTGATGCTATTTCTCAGTTGATGCAGCCTGAGATATAAACTCTCAAGAGGCCACATGTGTTGACAGCTGATCTCACAAATCTCAACTCAAACAACATTTCAGTTCAGTCAAAGAGAATTTAGGAACTTAGTTTTAGGGACTTGCTAATTAAATGAGAATTGGAATTCCTCGTGGTGTTTTCAATCTGCCTGAATGTTATACAATGCAGTATTCCAACATTTTTTTCAATTTAGGTAACTACTACTTCCATATATTTATTAAAAACCATTGCTAAGAATTCTTGCTGAGATGATGTCCATCTAGGAGTTTCCCAGGTTGGAAATCCATTTGAATATACAAATAGTCCTTGACTTATGACCAGAGTTGAGCCTGGAATTATGGTTGTATATCTTGCAGTTGTAAGTCGAGGCATAATATGACTGTACTTGATTTTTGGCTTTGTTTTGTGTGGTTTTTTAGACATTTGTTAAGGAAATGTGGTCATTAAGCAAATCTCATTTTTCCCTGTAGGTGTTTCTTGCTGGAAACCAGAAATAAACATTGTAAACGGAAAAAATATTGCAAATCTATTTATTTGGGTAATTGATTTATATTAAGGCCCATCTCACAAATGTGGCTCTGTTACACTTTTTATTCAGATAGGCATTTTTCTGCTTTCATTTTCCATTCACTGGCAGCATTATCTGCCTCTTCATTTTGCAGAAATAAGGTTAGAATCTGGAATAAACCTCATATATCTAGATCTAGATAATATACCTAAATACTAGCTCAATATATTTAGACTATACCCCTATCAATTGATGATGATGATGATCTTCTCCTCCTCCTTCTGCTCCTCCTCTTTCTTCTTTTCTCTTTCTTTATTTCCTTCCTTCCTTTCCTCCTCCTCCTCAACGTATCATATTGGAGTTGTTTTTCTGATGAAAAAGTTTGGATAGGATTCCCCACCCCCACCCCATCACATCAAGTTTAAAAAGAATATGTGGCAGGAAGTGTTGGCACACTACTCATAATTCATGTTCTCCGGCGGTCCAGTGGGACTTGTACAAAACCTGCCTCGCCATAAATATGACTTTTTTGCTCATTCAGGGCAGAACTGAAATGTGTCTCTTGACAGGGGGAATACTGAGATGACCATAGGGCCTCTTGTCCTCTTAAAGAGGAATAGATGCCTGTGAGACCAGCTTCAACGAAATCAATTGTTCCTAGCCTTGTTTCTTGTGAAGACAGGCATGCCATAAATCTATTTTAGAGGGATCTCTGGTGTATTTCGGATTTCACTGTGCACATGAGTACACACGGACAGTTGGCACTACAGATAAAAATCACTCAGCATTCATATTTAATAGTCCTCTTCCCTTCTAACAAGCTCTATCAACTTTGCTGTGACTTACCTACTTGGCTACCAACAACTTATTTACTTATTTACTTTGCTCAAATCTGCCATAACCAACAGAAATTCTCAGTGACATACAGAATGTCCATAAAAATACAGCGAAATGTTGATTGCATAGCATTAAAACCAAAGGTGTTCAGCAGGTTCTGACCAGTTCTGGAGAATTGGTAGCGGAAATTTTGAGTAATTTGGAGAACCAGCAAATACCAACCCTGACTGGAGATTTTAAAGTATCCTTCCCCTGCCATGCCCACCAAGCCACGCCCACAGAACCGATAGTAAAAAAAATTGAATCCCACCACTAATTAAAATCCAACTCTAAATTACATGCAAATTAATACAAATCCGATGGCATCCATTCATGCCACAAAGGATATTCAGAATAACTCAGGTTTTTTAATAACTCATTGAAAGCCGAAAATGCAGAGATAGGTGAATCATCTGGGGAGAAGCTGTTCCCCCAAAACAGGCGCATTAACAGTGAAATATATGTCTATCAGCCTCCACTGTGCTCATTTAGGATAGAGAATCTATTCTATTTGCCACAATATAAAAATATGCTGAGAATAAGTGCAGAGAAGAGCAACACAGATGCTTAGGGGACTGGAGGCTAAAACATATAAAGAACGATTGCTGGAATTAGGTATGTATAGTTTGATGAAAAGAAGGAATAGGGGTGACATGATAGTAGTCTTCCAATATCTCAGAGACTGCCACAAAGAAGAGGGAGCCAAGCGAAGTACCAGAAGGCAGGACAAGAAGCAATGGGTGGAAGTTAATCAAGGAGAGGAGCAACTTAGAACTAAGGAGGAATTTCCTGACAGTGAGAACAATTAATCATAGAATAGAGTAGAATTCTTTATTGGCCAAATGTGATTGGACACACAAGGAATTTATCTTGGTGCAAATGCTCTCAGTGTAGAATAATTTGCCTCCAGAGGTTGTGAATGCTCCAGCTATTTGTGTGAAATGGTAACTGGTCTCCTGCTCGAGCAGGGGATTGGAGTAGATGATCTCCAAGGTCCCTTCCAACTCTGTTATTCTATGTCCAATGCCCTCCAGAATCACTCGGCTGAAATGGGTGACTGTAGAAGTAGAAATGAATGAAAAAGGAAGGAAGGAAGGAAGGAAGGAAGGAAGGAAGGAAGGAAGGAAGGAAGGAAGGAAGGAAGGAAGGAAGGAAGGAAGGAAGGAAGGAAGGAAGGAATTCTCTACAACTCATTAACACAGCCAGTCCTTTGTTTCAGGATTCCATATAAACCTGAAAAGGGTGTGGCTACTTTAAGGAGTTAAAGTGCCCTGTGCCCTAATTTAGCAATGTTAAACTGAACAACCTTATATGGGGCTGCCAAGGAATATGAGCATGGCAACCTAATTGGACTTCCCAACCAGTGTTGTTAATACCAGCTGAGTCCACACAACCAAAAAAGCCAAAGTGGGCTATCCTTGTTTGTAGCATAGCATCGCAGTGAATCCAATTTGTTGCTGCTCTTCTTCACACTCTTTCTAGAGTCTCAACACCTGTTTTGTATCATGGTGACCAAAACTGGACGCAGTATTCCATGTACGGTCTTAGCCAGGGGTGGGATCTGACAGGGTTAACTATCGGTTCCGTGATTTATGAGGTTCAGTGATTTACGATGTGCTTCCCTGCACGCTGCCCTGTAAATCGTCATCAGCACGCTGTGTGCAGAGAAGCAGCCTTTGAAAAAGGACTTTTTTCCTGCTTTTTAAACTGCAGCTGTGCCTCATGCAGCAGCTGAAGTTGAAAAAGCAGGAAATAAAGGTCAGGTAAGAGCCCCGGTGGGCGGGTGGGCAAAAACAGCAGCAGACATAGAACCGGTTCTATGTCTGCTGCTCTTCAGAGCTACCGGTTCTACAGAGGTGGACAGAACCGGTAGAAACCCATCTCTGGTCTTAGCCAGGGGTGGGGTTCAAATAATTTAATCACCAGTTCACCCAGAGTTGGGCTGACTTTCGTGGGAGGCATATCCCATCCCCATCCTCCAGCTTCGTCACACATACGGGATGAGCCTCCCGTGACAGCCAGCCTGACCCTGGGTGCTGCGCTGTGCTGCAATGGAGAAATGGGCAACGGAGCGGCCAGCACGAGGGGAGGAGGAGGAGGAGGAGCAGGGAGAAGAAAGAGGGAAAGTGGCCTTCTCCTTCCCTCGTGCCGACTGCTCTGTTGTCCATTTTTCCATTGCAGGGCAACACCCAGGATCCACTTTGATAGTGAGGGGGGATTTAACAACCAGTTCACCCGAATCAGTCCAAACCGGCTGAATCCCAACACTGGTCTTAGGAAAGCAGTATAAAAGCTGTACTATCACTCCTTGATGCACATCTTGATGCTATCCCTCTGTTGATGCAGCCTAGGACTGCACTGGCCTTTTGGGCAGCTTCTACAGACTTGGGTCTGAATGTATGTTACATTAAACCATAATGTCAAGACACATCTCATCACCTACCCTACCCATGGCCATAACAGGTTCTTTACAGCAGGGGTAGCCAACCTTTTGGACCTCAGGGACCACCCAACTCATAATTTTAAATCCCACGGACCAGAGACCCTAGAAAAATCCCCGCAAAAGTCTGCAGGAAAATTCCCATCCAGTTTTCCTACCGATCGATCATTCTTTATTTGGGATTGCAGGATACCATCTCCAACTCCTTTCTCAGGGGGAGAGAGAGAGAGAGAGACTTTTGGCTTCATGCAAGGAAAGCAGGAGAAGCAGCAGAAGTTTCTTTCTCTCCCGCAAACTCTGCCAGAAATGAGTCTTTGTGAGATTTATTGCACCAGCGCAGCCTCTTGGAGCAGGAGGCCTTGCAGACTCATTTCTGGCAGAGTTTGGGGGAGAGAAAGAAAGACTTTTGCTGCTTTCCTTGTGTGCAACCAAAAGCAGAAGAAGAAAGAAGTGGAAAGAAGCAGCCCGGTGGCCATGTCAGGCATGTGGGGCATGTGGGGCAAGTCCCCCCCTCCACCCTTTCCCCCCTCCTCTCACTACCTTGTGTTGTTCACAATGCAAGCGACACAAGCCTTGTGTTCCCGCGGGCCATGTGGGCGGCACAGCCTTGTGTTCCCACACAGCCTGGATTAATTGCTTTGGGGGGTGATTTGGGGGTGACATTTCTCTGCGGACCACCAAAATTTTCTCACGGACCACCAGTGATCCCCAGCCCACTGGTTGGCAACCACTGCTTTACAGGTTATTCCAGCTTCTCTTTATTCTCATATTTTGTTTGATTTTTTAAAATGGTTTTACATTTTTTGTAAACGTGTGGACAATTTCGTTCTTCCCTACCTTTGACATTTTTGTTTTAATTTACCGGAAGAGAAAACAGAAGAGGCAAATATTTTTGTTTTACAGGAGGTGGAGACACATTAGTTGAAATTCATAAACCGTTTCCAGTTTATCTCTGGCTCTTCAATTCTGCATCCCCAGCAGCTGGATGACTTATGGCCAGCCAGTAGCTGCTTTGAATTTTCCAACAGGGCCAGCAATTAGGGGTATTAATTGCTTTTGCAAATAATCTGCCAGGTCGAGGGTAGACATAATGTGCTTCTCCGTCACCCTCGCTGTTTTCCCATTAAGTGGCATTCCTCACCGTGCTCATTTCCATAACATGGCACTAATTTTCTCTCTGAAATGACAGCTGAGATGCACAGCAGGCCCCTCGTCTGGTGAAAGGAGAGGACTAATCTGGGAAGCAACCGGTGGGTAAATTAGAGGGAAGGGAAGGGAAGGGGGCCGCATTCATTTATTACACGTCAGCGACCGTGATGAATTAATGCATGGAGGGGGGAAGAATCCATTTTTACAAGTAAAATCAGCATTCCTGAATTGACTTGCTCGTTTCTCTGGTTAACATCCTTTCTTGGGGGGGGGGGGGGGGGGGTTTCAGGATCAGTGGTCATGTGTTGTGTCCAGCCCCACAACAGCCAAATCAGATGAGGATGAGATGTGGGAGTCACAGGGTCAGCATCAAGGCAACCTGAGAGCTCTGAGGGTCAAGAGGGAATTTAGTTGGTTTTTTTTTAGTATTTATTTGATTTGTCAATCGCTTACAAGATACAGGTAAAAGAATAAATATAGTTTTGAATTCATGAGATAGATACTTATAAGAAAAAATAAAAAGAAACAATAGGACAGGGATGGTAGGCACCTTGGTGCGCTTATGCACACCCCCTGCAGGCCTCTTAGGAAAGGGGTGAGGTCAATAGTAGACAGTCTAAGGTTAAAGGTTTTGGGGCTTGGGGAAGAAACCACAGAGTCAGGTAGAGTATTCCAGACATTGACCACTCTGTTGCTGAAGTCGTATTTTCTGCAATCAAGTTTGGTGCAGTTAACCTTGAGTTTGTATCTATTGTTTGCTCTTGTATTGTTATCATTGAAGCTGAAGTATTCATTGACAGGTAGGACATTGCAATGTATGATTTTATATACTATATTTAGATTGGACCGAAGGCGGCATAGTTCTAGGTTTTCTAGGTCTAGAATTTCAAGTTTGGTGGCATAAGGTATTCTGCAACGAGTAGAGGAGTGGAGAACTCTTCTTGTGAAATATTTCTGGACTTTTTCAATTGTGTTAATATCAGATACATGATATGGGTTCCAGACTGATGAGCTGTATTCAAGTATAGGTCTAGCAAATGTTTTGTATGCTCTATGTAACTGGCAGGGGGTGGGGATGGCAGAGGCAGAGCCTGGGCTGTCTGTCGGCCCTCAGATGGAGAGTCAACAGCCCCCAGGTCTGGAAGTGGCTGATGAGGAGGAGGAAGAACAGCTGGGCCCAGTGCCTGACACATGGATGCACAGATGGGAGAGGAGAGGAGAGCAGTGGAAATCTATGGGCCAGTCCTTGGGACGGAAGAGCCACTGCTGCTAGAGAAACCCCATTCTAGCTCTGGGGTTAAAAGGCAGGGGGTGAAAATGAATAGACGTGGCAGATTATTCATCTCCCTGCTGGACAGACTTGTTAGCCTGCAGTGAGAGAGAAACATTTTGCTGGGGCTCCTAATTAAAGGGATCATTTATTGAACTTCAAAGGGTTTATTGTGTTTGGGGAACCGGGCCAGAATACCATGGGAAAGGACCCCTTCTTTAGAGCATGCAAAACCCTCCGCCATGGGAGGATAAGATAATGCCTTTAAACATTGAATACAGGTAGCCCACGATGTACAAGAGTTCGCTTAGTGACCAAATGCACTGAAAAAAAGTGACTTATGACCATTTTTTCACCCTTGCAACCGTTGCAACATCCCCATGATTTCCATTAATTGCATTCAACATTTTTTGCAGTTCCACTTTTCAACAAAAGTGCCCAGTTATGAACAATGGAGCAAAACTCACTTAACCACCATAGAAACTTTAGGCTCAATGATGGTCATAAGGGGAGAACAACCTGCACTCCTCAAATAATGACCATTTGAAGTAATAACGGACTCCGAAAAGGAACTTAGGACCTGGTTCCAAAGTTTTGATGCCCTGCCCACCGCAGTCACATGACTGCATTTTGGGTGCCTATATTCACAGTTTTTTTGCAGCCTCCATGTAACCACAATTTACAACAATGTTGGGCAGTTCCAGTTTTCAGCAGAAGTGCCCCATGATGAACAATGGCTTACTTAACAACTGCAATATTTACTTAATGACCCCCCCACCAAAAAAGGTCATAAAATCAGATCGGTCACAAGGTGATAATTACAAATGGCAGGCTGTCTGTCAGGCACCAGGAGAGTTTCTTGGCTTCAAAGCCCAGAAGAATTATTTTTATTGTGACCTATACAGGTAGTCCTCAACTGACCACAGTTGAGCCCAACATTTCTGTTACTAAGTGAAACATTTGTTAAGTGAATTTTGCCCCGTTCTACGAATCACTGCAGTTGTTAAATTAGCAGCAAAAGCAATAGCGCTTAGAATTATATACCGCTTCACGGTGCTTTCCAGCCCCCTCTAAGCAGTTTACGGAGTCAGCCTCCCGCCCCCAACAATCTTGGGTCCTCATTTTACCCACCTTGAAAGGATGGAAGGCTGAGTCAACCTTGAGCCAGTGAGAATCGAACTGCGGGCAGTGGGCAGAGTTAGCCTGCAATATTACATTCTAACCACTAAGCCACCATAGAAGGGAGGGAGGGAGAAAAGGAGGGAGAAAGGAAGAGCAATAGCAACAGTACTTAGACTGATATACCGCTTTACAGTGCTTCACAGCCCTCTCTAAGCGGTTTACAGAATCAACCTATTGCCCCCCAACAATCTGAGTTCTCATTTTACCCACCTCGGAAAGATAGATAAATAGAAGGAAGGAAGGAAGGAAGGAAGGAAGGAAGGAAGGAAGGAAGGAAGGAAGGAAGGAAGGGCAATAGCAATAGCTCTTATATATGGTTTCATAGTTCTTTACAGCCCTCTCTGAGCGGTTTAGGGAGTCAGTCTCTTGCCCCCAACAATCTTGGGTCCTCATTTTACCCACCTTGAAAGGATGGAAGGCTGAGTCAACCTTGAGCCAGTGAGAATCGAACTGCGGGCAGTGGGCAGAGTTAGCCTGCAATACTACATTCTAACCACTAAGCCACCACAGAAGGGAGGGAGGGAGAAAAGGAGGGAGGAAGGAAGAGCAATAGCAACAGTACTTAGACTGATATACCGCTTTACAGTGCTTCACAGTCCTCTCTAAGCGGTTTACAGAATCAACCTATTGCCCCCCAATAATCTGAGTCCTCATTTTACCCACCTCGGAAAGATGGATAGAAGGAAGGGAGGGAGGGAGGGAGGGAGGGAGGGAGGGAGGAAGGAAGGAAGGAAGGAAGGAAGGAAGGAAGGAAGGAAGGAAGGAAGGAAGGAAGGAAGGAAGGAAGGAAGGAAGGGCAATAGCAATAGCTCTTATATATGGTTTCATAGTTCTTTACAGCCCTCTCTGAGCGGTTTACGGAGTCAGCCTCTTGCCCCCAACAATCTGGGCCCTCATTTTACTGACCTCAGAAGGACAGAAGGCTGAGTCCACTTGGTCAGGTTTGAACTTCAGGCAGCGCGCAGAGTAAACTTCTTAGAGAGGGTTGTATAGTACTGTGAGCGGTATATAAGTCTAAGTGCCATTGCTTTTTGATTATTCTTTCTTGGAGATGTTCGGATCCTTTTGGCTGACCTTACAGTGATCTATCCAGCCCCAATTGGCCACTGGGGGATCCCAATCTAGGCCCCAAGGTTCTCCTATTTTTTTCCTCCTATAATCTCAGCGTCTTCTGCAATATCATCCTTGGCTTCCTCTGCTAAGAAAACTGCACCCTCCCAAAGGAGCTGGGTAATAGGACATTTTCTTTCCTTTGCCTTCACTGAGTGAAAGATTACCACTCTATTTTTCTGCTTGGCTGGATGAATGAAAGAAAATGTCCATGAGGAGAAACATAGAAAACAGCGAAGAGAAGGGGAGAGCTAATGCCACTTCCACTAGACTTCCCTTGGGGCAACCACCTGCAATCCATTATACTGTCACTTCCATCTGGCCTGACACAGCAAGGAACTACTAATAAACCGATAACAGATGTTGCTTGTCAGGAGGGTCAAGTTAGAGGAAATATATTGCTTGAACAAAGGCAGGTGAAGGGATCCTCAGATGTCTGTTTTCTCCCAAATGCAGCCCTTAAAAGAGAGACACACCAACCAAACTGGGGTTTGGTTTCCATTAAAAGGCTCTTTTAACAAATCTTTTGGTTCTCTGGTAAAGGAAACTTAAGTTCTCTGGATAACTCGTTGATCGATATCTTTTGCATTCCTTCTGTTCCTTCATCACCACCATCCAATTTCCACCAATTTCCTTCAGATGGTGACTCTAGCAAAGATGGTGAGATGTTAAGGGCTGGATTTGTGGTGGTTGTTTTTTTTAAATAAAAAGAGTTCCACGTTAAGCAACTAGACATAACGTCCAATTAAAGGCATCTTTTGGTCAACCAGTCGGGGGAGGAAGGGTTGATCATCACATCAAAGGTATCTGCACTGAAGGGCTTAAGGACTAGAAGAAGAAAAGGTTTTGAGGGAAATCTGTGCTCTCTTTTCTGCCTGGTGTAGTTTTACAACTGCACAGCAACAGATTTTTGACAAGCCAAGAAAGATAATGGTGATTGTTCTACATAGATATCACTCCAGCTCTATAGACGGAATCTTGCCAAACTAAAGCAGATGATTTGCACTGTTAAACATATACCCTGAGAACTGTTAGGGAGGAGTTGTCTTCATCCTCTTTCTCACACACAAAGTATCTGGACTAGTCTGCCTCTTACTCCTCTAGAACAGTGGACGCCAACCAGTGGGCCGGGGACCACTGGTGGTCTGTGAGAAAATGTTGGTGGTCTGCAGAGAAATATCACCCCCAAAGCACTCCCCACAAAGCAATTAGAATAGAATAGAATAGAATAATAGAGTTGGAAGGGATCTTGAAGGTCTTCTAGTTCAACCCCCTGCTTAGGCAGAAAACCCTATACCATTTTCAGACAAATGGGTATCCAGTCTCTTCCTGAAAAGTTCCAGTGTTGGAGCATTCACAACTTCTGGAGGCAGGTTGTTCTAAGGTTAATTGTTCTTACTGTCAGGAAATTTCTCCTTAGTTCTACTTTGGTTCTCTCCTTGATTAGTTTCCACCCATTGCTTCTTGTCCTGCCCTCAGGTGCTTTGGAGAATAGCTTAGTTCCCTCTTCTTTGTGGCAGCCCCTGAGATACTGAAAGACTGCTCTCATGTCTCCCCTAGTCCTTCTTTTCTTTAAACTAGACATACCCAATTCCAGCAACCATTCATCCTATGTTTTAGTCTCCAGTCCCCTAATCATCCTGGTTGCTCTTCTCTGCACTCTTTCTAGAGTCTCAATATCTTTTTTACATCGTGGCAAGTTGAGTTGTGTGTGCGAGCTCACATATGTGCACTCACCCACCCATCAACCACATGACCTGGTTGCAAATAGGCCAGGGCCCATGACCCCTGCCTTAAACTAACTCACAGGGATATTGTGGGAAAACTGGAAGGAAGGAATGTTGCATACATTGTCTTGAATCATTGAAGGAAATGTGAGAAATAAATCTAATAACGAATATATATTGATCCATGATTTTGAAAGCTGTGTGGAAATCAGTGTGTTATCCTTATCTTGCTTATAGTACTTCACTCATTTACTTTACCTTATATTTACTTTTTCAACTTACTATATGTTTACAAGGGCTTACCTCGCTTGCTTCAAATCTGCTTTTCAAAACAGCTCAACCTTTTCTCAGTTTCACAGAAAATAACACATATATGAAAATGCCTACTCAGAAATTCATATATTCATGGAACAGTTCTATAAAGCTCCAGTAAGTTTGAGAAATCTAATGTAATATTAACTCTACTTTTTCTTTAAAGTACGTGAGTGTTGTTTAGTGAAATATATTCCAGAATAGGGATGAAATTTAAGGTAATCCTTATAAAGATATATATCATGTCCAACAACCTGAACTTGACAGATTCACAAACATGAAACAGAAAAAAAAAACACAACATGATAGTTTTGCTATCAAAACAAAACAAAAGATAAAAATGAGAACAAGGAAAAAAGCCAACACTTAAATATTTGTCTGTACTTTATGGTACATCATATTGATTATTATTTGTTAAATTTATTTGCTACCTATCTTGCTGTATGGCTACTTTGGAGCCTTAAGACACTTCATTAGCAGAATTGGTCCTCGAACTTATTACCACTATTGGGATCCGAATTTCCATTGCTAAACAAAGCGGTTCTTTTTTAAAAAAAGTTTTATATTTTTTATTTATATAAAAATATTTTGAAAACAGTATATTGTCCAGGCACTTCATTTTACCAAAAACACAACAGATATACAGTACTTATAGTAATAATAATATACATTGTAATTATAGCAATGATTATAGTTATATTAGATTATTTGTAATCATATTAATTATACTAGCATGCTTATAGTCATAAACCACATTCATCTTTTACATACACATAACAATAATCTTTCTTCTTTTCAGCGAAAAATAATAAACATGCGAATACAAATTAAGCATGCTAAGAATAGTTATTATAAATAGATACATTATGTGTAGCAATATGAAGTAAAAATAGAGTAATGATATAATAGTAATGAATATGTACTAATTGTAATGGTTATTGCACAAGATATTTGTAACCAGGTAACACACTGTTTAAAGAAAAGATGGAATATTTGTATAATTTTTTTTTTAAATAATCTTTCTTCTTTTAATTTCTACCTCTTATATCTAATCACTGGTAAAACCTATTCCATGTTGAATAGTACTCTGCATCTCCTTTAGTTTTTATTTTCAATATCAATCTATCCATCTCTGCACAGTCCAATATTTCTCAAATTATGCTTTCGTCTGGTGGGGTGTTCTCATTTTTCCAATATTGTGCAAATACAATTCTCACTGCTGTCAATACATGAAGCATTAAGCATATAGTCCCTTTATCCTAGCTTTCTGGCATTATACCTAATAGAAATATTTCTGGCTTTAAATCTATATGCTGCTTAATCATCTTTTCCAACCATGTGTGTATTTTCATCCAGTATTTTATTTATTTATTTATTTATATTAACATTTATATACCGCCCTTCTCCCTAGGGACTCAGGGCGGTGTACAGCCGAATCAAACCCCGAACAATACAAAGTTAAAAAGAAATTAAATAATGGCTGTTTAGAATTAAAACAACCCTCCCCCCTAAATTAAAAACCCAAGTTAAAACCGAATTAAGGAGACAATTAAAACTACCTCAGCCCAGGCCAGCCTGCTCAAAGAGCCAGGTCTTCAACGTGCGCCTGAAGGCCCTCAGGTCCGTGCTGGTGCGTAACTCAGGTGGCAGAGTATTCCAGAGGGCAGGGGCCCCCACAGAGAAGGCCCTACTCCTGGGGGCCGCCGGATGACACATAGCAGCCGACGGCACCCGGAGAAGGCCCTCCCTGTGAGAACGCACCGGTCTGCTGGAGATCACTGGCAGAAAGCGGTCCTGCAGATAACCTGGCCCAATGCCATGGATCGCCTTAAAAGTCAAAACTAGAACCTTAAAGCGAACCCGGAAAGCCACCGGCAACCAATGCAGCTCGCGCAGGAGAGGCGTCACATGGGAGCTACGTGACGCCTCCATAATCACCCGCGCGGCCGCATTTTGCACCAGTTGGAGTCTCCGGGTGCTCCCCACAGGGAGCCCCATGTAAAGAGCATTACAATAATCCAGGCGGGAGGTGACAAGGGTGTGAGTGACCGTACGCAGGGCGTCCCGATCCAGAAAGGGCCGCAACCGGTAAATCCGGCGGACCTGGTAAAACGCCCCCCTGGAGACGGCCGCAATATGATGTTCTAGCGACAGCTGTACATCCAGGAGGACGCCCAGATTTTCTTGCCTTCATGCATGTCCACCTCATATGGTAGTAGGTAGCACAGCAGTTCTTAAGTGAATCACACCCAATTTTACAGCGCTTTTTGCTACTGTTGTTAAGTGAATCACTGCAAATCCAATTTCTGTAAGAAGCTGGCTGGGAAAGTCCCAGAAAACTATAATTATCGCAACAAGCCAGTTACCGAATGCCCAAATTTTGATCATGTGACTCACAGGGATGCTGTGTTGGTCATAAGTATGAGGACTAGTTCAAAGTCACTTTTTTTCAGGGCCACTGTAGCTTGGAATGGTCACTAAACAAATTGTTGTAAGTCGAGAACTACCTGTAGTATTAAACTATTAGAATACAATCTTTATTTATTGCTTTATGAATCAGGTCATTTGCAAATGGGGAGGTTCCCCTTCTCTCTAGTCACACTGTCAAAATCTGAAAGGACGAAATTGGAATTGATTGGAATTGAATGTAGAATAATAGGGTTGGGAAGGACCTTGAGATCTTCTAGACCAACCCCCTGCTCATCCTATCTCCGTGATGGCGAACCTGTGGCACGCAGAGCCATTTGTGCCGGCACACGAGCTGCAGGCAAACTTACCTCACTGCGCATGCGTGCACCTCACAGCTGATTTTCGACCGGTTTGAGGCCCTTTTTGGACTCCCAGAGGCTTGAGGAAGGCTTCTGCAGGCTTCTCAGGATAAACACTAGGCCTGTTTTGTCACTTCCTGGTTTTCCAGAAATACCGGAAGTGATGAAACAGGCCCATTTTTCAGCCTGCAAAGCCTGCAGAGGCTTCCTTCGAGCCTCTGGGAGGCCAAAAAAGGCCTTAAACTGGCTGAAAATCAGCTGTGTGGTGCATTGCAGGTTAGGGGGTGGCGAGGGCTGGGTGGGTGGAGATTGCACGCGCCTGCTTAGGGGGTGTGAGGGGGCGTACATTGCTTTCTGGGTGCTAGCACGCAAGCGTGAGTGTGCAAGCACACGCATAATTTTTGCAAAAAGAGCCCAAAAAGGTTAGCCAACACTGGCCTATCTCTTCTTGAAAATTTCCAATGATGGAGAACGCACAACTTCAAGAGACAAACAATTCCATTGATCATTTGTTCTCACTGTCAGGATATTCCTCCATAGCTCCACCGAATAAATAGATTTGTTTGATAATAGAAATGGCGACTTTATACTATTATGTAAAAGTAAAAAGTTGAGGGTTGATGTTACTATCCTATTTTACTGCACCAAAGGGAGTTAGAAGTCAACGCCTTTTCTTTCTTTCTTCCCCCTTCTGTTCTACACTCTTCCTTTCCTTTTTCCCTCCCCTGTTATTTCATTTTGTATTTTGTACTGTAAACTAATAAAAAAGAAAAATTTAAAAGGAAACTCCTGCATAGTTCGAGGTTGGATCTCTCTTTAATTAATTTCCACCTGTTACTTCTTGTCCTACCCTCAGATGCTTTGGAGAAAAGGCCCCTCAAATATTGGAAGGCTGCTATCATGTCACCCCTCATCCTTCTCTTCATTAGAATAATAACTTTATTGTCACTTTGAATGTACACTAACTGGCATACATTAAAATGAAACGTCATTGCATTCAGCTCTCAAAGTGTCTTCACCTCTAATATACACTACATAAATGTGACAAAATAAATATAAAATTATGCATACATCCACATATATGACACAGAGAAACAGCCCAGTATAGATCAGATGCATACATTACATGTACATGGCGAGAGAAACAAAACTTGCGAGTTTACCAGACAGATGGCATAAGGGAAAAAGCTGTTACAGAATCTGATAGAAAGACTTCGAAACCTCCTCCCAGAGAGGAGCAACAGAAACAGAGACCGTGAAGTGGGTGCGTGGGCTCTCTAATAATGCTTTGAGCTCTAAGCACACAGCACTTATAAGCAGTATTTTGGATAACAGGAAGTGAGCTTCCTATAATCTTCTCCGCTGTCCTCACCACTCTCTGTAGGGATTTTCTATCTGAGGCGCTGCTGCCACCAAACCAAACAATGATGCAGTTTGTTAAAACACTCTCAATTGTGCCTCTTTAAAAAGTGGCCAGGACAGAAGGAGAAATATGTGCTCTCCTCATCCAACGTAGGAAATGCAGACTAGATATTCCCAGATCCCACAATCATTCATCATACAATTTAGCTTCCAGACCATCTCTCTACCATTTCTCTACGACATTTGTTAACTTTTCTCTGCGCACTTTCTAGGGCCTAAGCATCAGAGGTGGTATTTACCCGGTTCTGACCAGTTCTGGAGAACTGGTAGCGGAACTTTTGAGTTCGGAGAACCGACAAATACCACCTCTGACTGGCCCCGCCAACCCCATCTCTTCTCTGCCTCCCATTGAGTCCCAGCTGATCAGCTGGGTCTTCTTTGGTTGCCCTGCACAGGAGAACGGAGCTGGAAAGCAGGTTAGAGGAGTTAGTGGGGAAGGAATGGGGATTTTGCAGTAGCCTTCCCTGCCACACCCACCAAGCCAAACCTACCAAGCCAAGCCAAGCCCATAGAACCCGTAGTAAAAAAATTTAAATCCCACCACTGACTAAGCATCTTTTTCATATTTGGCAACCAGAAGTGGACACCATATTCAAATCAATGAGGCACCTTCAGACAAGGGGTGAGAGCATCAGTTTCTTGATTTAAGGCAGAAATTCTCCTCTTGACCTTAAAATATGTAATGAGGCTAATTAATACCTCAATAATTGTTAAGGGACTTTGGAGGCTAAAAAAAAAAAAAAGATAACCAACCCAAGTACCTGAATTATGAATGTTCAAGTATACAGCATTCAGATGTGGGACATTTCTCAGTCCCTATTTCTTGACGGGAGAAGAATTTCAATTCAAATTCACAAAAGGTGACACCTTTCCCTCTAGGAAAAAAAAAAGCAACTGTTTGCCTGACTAAAAACCCCATATATTTAAACAGAAAAATCCTTCAATTTAAATGAAGGTAACAGAAACCAAAAACCAATAAAAAGGAAACAAAGTAAAGGGCAAAAAAAATCAACTTTTAAACTCATCAATAGCTGATGCGTCACTAATATCTATGTAGTACAGAAAGTCTTTGACTTATGAATGCAATTGAGCCCAAAATTTATACTGCAAACTGAGACATTTGTTAAGTGAGTTTTGCCCCATTTTACATTTCCAGACATAGTTGTTAAGTGAATCACTGCCATTTATTAAGTTAGTCACACGGTTGTTAAATGAATCTGGTTTCCCCATTGACTTTCCCTGTCAAAAGGTCACAAAACAGGATCACCACGACCCCGGAACATTGCATCCGTCAGAAATATGAGTCAGTTGCCAAGCACCTGAATTTTCACCACCTATGGCAGCTTCAGAAGCCACATTAGCACCGGATGCTTCCACATTCTTGAGCCTGGGAAAATGGGAGGCAGGAATTTCTTGGAGTGTATGTGGTCAGAGATAATAGCATTCTTCTTCTAAGTCAAGGTCATGTCATTTCTGCACCTGGGTGAGAGGATGTCTCAAGTTGGGACGGATGGCAATTGGGACATGTGATGCAATGATGGGTGCAAGGGGTGGATTTGTAGTTTTTTACTTATTGCAAGGCAGCCCGGAACTTTCAGATTCGGGATTCCCCAGATGTGCCAGTTTGCTACTCAAATAAAAAAGAACTTTTGAGAGGATGTTTGTCTCAAGAGTTATTGGTTGGGGTGGAGGTTTTCTGGAATGCTAACAACATGACTGCAAGGATGCACAACAGTCACAAGTGTGAAAAATTGTGATAAGTCACTTTTGTCAGTGCTGTTGTAACTTTGAATGGTCACTCAATGAGCTGTTGTAAGTCAAGAACTACCTGTGCTATAGATAGTAGTATACCTTTGAAATAATGCAAGCAACAATATGCCCTCCCAAGCTCTTAAGAATGTGAGAGTTAGACTTTAAAAAAGCAGGACAGGCTGTCTTTTAAATAATAAAATTATTATAATGTAATGTAATGTAATATATGATGTGATGTAATGTAATGTATGATATGATATGATATATGATATGATATATGATATGATATCATAAAATATAATATAATATATAGTAATCATTATACCACAAAATAGTGAGTTGGAATACAGGAAATTGAAGTCCACGTATTGTAAAGGGGCCATAGTTGCCCACACCTGCTCTAAACAATATTATCTTCTAATTTTGTATTAGATGTTCCGTGTGGGATTTGAACCTTTTTTTTCTGCCAGAGATGGAAGACCAAGAGATGAAAAAGGAGGGTGAGAAGAGGCCAGCTTAAGTCTGAAATTCAGGGTAGGAAGAAGCTTATCTTCCCTATGGATGCCACTATTTGCTGCTGCTGCTTCTTCCTTCCCGACCAGCTCAAGGTTGATTCAGCCTTCCAGCCTTCCGAGGTGGGTAAAGTGAGGACCCAGATCGTTGGGGGCAAGAGGCTGACTCAATATACTGCTTAGAGAGGGCTGGAAAGCACTGTGAAGCGGTATATAAGTCTAAGTGCTATTGCTATCTTCCTTCCCTCCCTCCCTCCCTCCCAGTGGTTAGAATGTAGTATTGCAGGCTAAACTCTGCCCACTGCCAGCAGTTTGATCCTGACCAGCTTAAGGTTGACTCCATCTTTCATCCTTCAGGAGTCGGTAAAATGAGGACCCAGATCGTTGGGGGCAAGAGGCTGACTCTGTAAAACCGCTTAGAGGGGGCTGTAAAAGCACCGTGAAGCGGTATATAAGTCTAAGTGCTATTGCTATTATCATAATATGAGCCCATTTAATTATTTCACTTTTAGAGGGTGCAAATGCCTGATAATTTATACTCTGCGAGTGTAACTTTCATGTTAAGATACAGTTCAGACATATAGGTAGTCCTCGACTGACAAAAGTTCATTTAGTGACCGTTCAAAGTTACAACAGCACCGAAAAAAGTGACTTATGTCCCTTTTTCACACTTACAACCATTGCAGCATTCTCAGGGTCACGTGATCAAAATTCAGACACTTGGCAACTGACTCATATTTATGACTGCTGCAATGTCCTGGGGTCACATGATCCCCTTTTGCGTCCTTCTGACAAGCAAAGTCAGTGGGGAAGATTCACTTAACAACTGTGGCAAGGAAGGTCATGAAATGGGGCTAAAGCCGCTTAATAACAGTCTCGCTTAGCAACAGAAGTTTCGGGCTCAATTGTAGTCATAAGTCAAAGACTGTTCAGTGCTGACACCGGAATTCCTGAAAACACTGCAGCTTTTTATTTCTCCACTAGAGGCCAGTCTCCACCAGGAAGTGTAAACTGCAGCAAAATTCATGCATTTTTACCCCAAATTTATCTAACTGTACATTTTCAGTCCAAATTGTCAAGTAAAACTTGACAATTCAAGTTCAAAATCCACTCTATTCTCTATTTTCTGATGCAGATCTTTGGTGTGTTTTTTTCAAGGTTCAGGACTGCCTCTTTGGAAGACAACTTTACAAAACATTATTCTAGGTACAAAAGTAAATAGCACCAGCAAAAATTTAATTCTGGGAAAATGCTTCTTAAAATAAATAAATAAATAGTATATTAGGCAGATGTTGCTCATTTGACTGAGGTGTGCTCAGATATTTGCCACCATGTTGTGTTGAGATAGCAGTGCCATTTTTAAGTAAGGGAGTAGAATAACAGAGTTGGAAGGGACCTTGGAGGTCTTCTAGTCCAACCCCCTGCTCAAGCAGGAGACCCCATACCATTTCAGACAAATGGCTGTCCAGTCTCTTCTTAAAAACCTCCAGGGGTGTAGAACCCACAATTTCTGGAGGCAAGTTGTTCCATTGATTAATTATTCTAACAGTCAGGAAATTCCTCCTTAGTTCTAGGTTGGATCGCTCCTTGATTAGTTTCCATCCATTTCTTCTCCTCCTGCCTTTAGCTGCTTTGGATAACAGGTCAACTCTCTCTTCTCCATGATAGAACCCTAAAATACTGAAAGAGAGAAGAGAGGAGAAGAGAGGAGAGGAGAGGAGAGGAGAGGAGAGGAGAGGAGAGGAGAGAAGAGAAGAGAAGAGAAGAGAAGAGAAGAGAAGAGAAGAGGAGTTGGAAGGAACCCTGGAGGTCTTCTAGTCCAACCCCTGCTTAAGCAGGAGACCCCATACCATATCAGACAAATAGCTGTCCAGTCTCTTCTTAAAAATCCTCCAGTGATGGAAGACCCACAACTTCTGGAGGCAAGCCGTTCCACTGGATAATGGCTCTCACTATCAGGAAATTTCTCTTTAGTTCTAGATTGCTTCTCTCCTTGATTAGTTTCCATCCATGGCTCCTTCTCCTTTGTTCAGGTGCTTTGGTCGACTCTCACTAGAT
>CM042839.1:20182642-20235142 GCA_023653725.1 Bungarus multicinctus
GTTAGTTGAGTAAGTTCTTGTCTATGGGTAATTCTCAACTTATGACCACAACTGAGCCTAAAATTTCCATTGCAAAGTGAGACAGTTGTTAAGTGAGTTTTGCCCCACTTTATCAACCTTTCTTGCTACAGTTGTTAAGTGAATCACTGCAGCCATTAAGCGAGTAACAGGGTTGTTAAGTGAATCTGGCTTTCCCATCGACTTTGCTTGTCAGAAGGTCATAAAAAGGACCACATGACACCCTCCCCCCCAGGGACACTGCAAATGTCATAAACAGGAACCAGTTGCCAAGCAGCTGGATTTTGATCACGTGACCATGGATTGTCAATGTGAAAAAACGGTCATAAAGCAGTTTTTTCAGTGCCATTGTAGCTTTTTATTAGAACTGGGCTTTTTCTTCCCAACATATTCCAAAGCTGGATTTAGTCTTAAGCTAAACTTAGGCCCTCCAAGACTCCAACCCATGCCCAGTTGCTGGGTGGGCATGGCCTTGACGGGCATAGCCTACTGGAATTTCTGGGAGGGGCATTTTTCACCTTCCCAAGGGTCCGGAGGCTTCCCATGAGCCTTTGGGAGCACAAATGCAGCCTCCCACAGGCTCTGGAGGCCCTCCAGAAGCCGGAAACAGGCTACCCGGAAGCCGGAAACAGCCCATTTCTGGACTTCCGGAAGGCCCATTTTCCTCCCTCCCAGAGCCACCGCTCCCTGCATTTAGATGCATTTACCTGCATTGAAAATGGGCTGCATGGAGACTCCTGGGAGGGGAGGGTCTGGTGCGCAGGGGCAGCCGGTCAGTTCAAATACTGGTTCAGTGAACCAGATGCAAATTTAACATCCGGTTTTCCCAAACCGGTCCAAACCGGTAGAATCCTACCCCTGTTGAAGATGTGTGGACTAGCCAATATGCTGGCTTGGGAATTCTGGGAGTTGAAGTCAATACATCTTCTAGGTGCCAAAGTCGAAAAATACCGCTCTACAGATTTCCAAAACTATGTAGCCTCCCGTTTCTCATTCCAGTTCTGGCCACACACTGTATTATTTTCTTCCTATGCAGAATACAGAAGGAAACTTGGAAAGTCTTCTTGTCCAACTCTGTGGCCAAGGAGACCCTGTACCACTTTGGACAAATGGCTGTCCAGTCTCTTCTTGAAAACCTCCAGTGTTGTAACACCCGCAACTTCTGGTGACAAGTCATTCCACCGATTAACTGTTCTCATTGTCAGGAAATGTCTCCTTAATTCTAAGTTGGATCTCTCTTTGAGTAACTTCCATCTGTTATTTTTGTCCTCTCCTCAGGTGCTTGGAGAACAGATCTCTTAGATACTCAATGGCTGACCAATTCCAAATGTTGGGTTCTAATTGCAATTCCTATTTCATTCTCTTTTCTACAGATAGATAGATAGATAGCTAGATAGCTAGATAGCTAGATAGCTAGATAGCTAGACAGATAGATAGATAGATAGATAGATAGATAGATAGATAGATAGATAGATAGATAGATAGATAGATAGATAGATAGATAGATAGATAGATAGATAGATAGACAGATGATAGATAGATAGATAGATAGATAGATAGATAGATAGACAGATGATAGATAGATGATAGATAGATAGATAGATAGATAGATAGATAGATAGATAGATAGATAGATAGATAGATAGATAGGATAGGATAGGATAGAATAGAATAGAATAGAATAGAATAGAATAGAATAGAATAGAATAGAATAGAATAGAATAGAATTCCTTATTGGCCAAGTGTAATTGGACACACAAGGAATTTGTCTTGGTGTAAATACTCTCAGTGCACATAAAAGAAAAGATACATTCATCAAGAGTCGAGAATCATAAGGATCAGATAGATCATCAATCTATCTCTTTTCTATATTATCCATGTTAATAAAAATGTTAAACCCAAACTAGCTAACTCAAAAGCAATTACTGCAACCAGGTCTGGTCACCCCAATATAAAAAAGATGTTGAGGTTCTGGAAAGAGTGTAGAAAAGAGCAACAAATATGCTTTAGGGGGGACTGGAGGCTAAAACATACGAAGAAAGGTTGCAGGGATTGGGTATACCTAGTCTAGTGAAAAGTAGGGTGACATGATTGCAATGTTCCAATATTTGTGCAGCTCTTGCAAAGAAGAGAGGGTCAAACTATTTTCCAAAGTACCAAAAGGCAAGACAAGAAATAATGGATGGAAACTAACCAAGGAGAGAAGTAACCTAGAACTAAAGGAGGAATTTCCTAATCGTGAGAGCAATCAACCAACTGTCTTCAGAAGTTGTGATGTTCCATCACTGGAGGCTTTCAAAAATGAGACTGGCCATCTATTTGTCTGGAATGGTCTAGGATCTCCTGCTTCAGCAGGGGGTTGGACTAGAAGATCTCCAAGGTCCCTTCCAACTCTATTATTCTATATTCTAAAATAACCCACTCTGTGGGTTAAAGTTTCTTCAGTTTGATACGATCTTCCACACGACACAAATGGATAACCAGTGCTTTGTGGACATCTGCTGGAGTAAGCAGCAAACAAAAAATAATGTTGCAATGGAGGATGGAGATTAAATATCCCCCTGATTAACAGTTGGAGAGGAAATTAACTCCCCCCCCCTCTTTTCCAGTATTATAGCTGATCCCACCAGAGCCACTAGATGTCTCCTTCTGCCCAACCACCCAGGAGAACCTCCCAATCCACAGGACCATTCCTGCCGCCAAGATAAGCTGCTCTCCACCCATCCTTAAGTCAACAAAAAATGCTGTATTGGCATAGAATTAGCTGTTCCTTCCGGCAATCCCTATTTCTGATCCGTAAGGTAGGTCAGCCCTGTCCATCAAAGAAGAAGAAATTCTCCTGCTTCACCAAACGACCTTCTGCTCCCACCCAACACTCCAGCCGTTGAACCTCACTCTAAGAAAGGGAGAATTTGATAGAGTCGGAAACTATTTGCAGGCCCCTTTTAAGAAGCCTGAAAAACAGCTGACAGTGACGGTGAGAATTTGGGTAGGAAAAAAAAAATATCCCAGTTTACCGTAGGCTTCCTGTAGGTATATGTCATTTGTTTTTCATGCTAATTTGAACCACGGGTTGAGTGCTCTTCTGAAAGAGCATCAAACCCATTTCCTGTTTTTTTGGAGCAGTGTTGCATCTGTGTTTCAAAGTGGGTCTATTAAGAGGTGACAAGTGGGAGTTGCTTCGTGCAGTAGGAGGTCTTCCTTTCAGTTCAGCTGACTTCACAACTACCACCCTATGAGCTGTTTTCTTAAAATTCATGTTCAAAAGCAGCCTGAACCAGACATGACAGTTGCAATTGGAAAGTGCATCTTGAAATGGAAACTAGATAGAGACCAACAGACAAAGACAGACAAGATCCTCTAGAGAGATGGTAGGTAGAAGAATAGATAGATGATAGATAGATGGATGGATGGATGGATGGAGATAGATAGATAGATAGATAGATAGATAGATAGATAGATAGATAGATAGATAGATAGATAGATAGATAGATAGATAGATAGGAGATAGAGAACAAGTGAACAATAGATGGGCCAACAGGCATAAATAAGATGCTGTAGAGAGATAGAAATGATAGGTAGGTAGAAGAGTAGGTAGATGATAGACGGATGGATGGATGGATGGATGGATGGATGGATGGATGGATGGATGGACGGATAGACAGACAAACAGACAGGAGATAGAGAACAAGCGAGCGATAGGTAGATCAACAGGCACAGAAAAGATGCTGTAGAGAGAGAGGATAGGTAGATAGGAAGGTAGATAGTAGGTAGAAAATTAGGTAGATGATTGATGGCTGACAGACAAACAGACAGACAAGATGCTGTAGACTCTAGTTCAACTCCCTGCTGAAACAGGAGACTGTATACCATTTCAGACAAATGGTTGTCCAGTCTCTTTTTGAAAACCTCCAGTGATGGAGCACCCACAACTTCTGGAGGCAAAGCTATTCCATGGGTTAATTTCTCAACATTAGGAATTGTCTGCTTAGTTCTAGGTTGCTTCTCACCTTGCTTAGTTTCCATCAATTGTTTCTTGTCCTGCCTTTTGTGGTTTGGAAAATAGTTTGACCCTCTCTTCTTTTGTAGGAGTCCCTCAAATATTGGGACAGTGTTATCATATTCCCTCCCCCCCAAAATCCTTATTTTCATTAGATTGGACAAACCCAATTCCTGCAACTGTTCTTCGTTTATGCTTTACTCGCCAGGCCTTGAATCGTTTTTGTTGCTCCTCTCTGCACTTCTTTCCAGAGTCTCAGCATCTTTTTTGTATGGTGGTGACCAGAACTGGATGCGGTATTCCAAGCGTGGTCCTTACTAAGGCTTTGTAGAGCAGTACTAGAACTGAAGAAGCTTCTTGGATGAGAAGTGAAACATCTTCAAGGAAAAACAAAGTCCAGTGGTCTTTTGAAAAAAACACCTTTGGGACAGCCATGACCTAGGAGGACTGAGAATCTCCACAGATACAGTGGAGGGTTTTCTACCAAACATCCAATTCCAGGATAGAGTGTTGAAATGATAAGGAGATTTTGAGGGGCGAAATCCCAGGGACAAAATGAAAAAAAAGTAGCCCCAGATTTAGAGGTCATATTGTCCTACCTGAAAATTGGCTGAACAAAAACCTGGACAAGTAAGTGATTTCCAAATCAGAAATTATCCTGCTATTCCAAGGGAAGGAGCATGGTTTGCTTTGGCATTTTAATGTGCAACCCCTTTAAGGTACCTTCAGCTTTTAGGGAGAAATCAATTCTGCAAGAAACGCTTAATGGGTTTTTGTTGTTATTTTCCAACCTGGGCCTCTCGCTGCCACATGGAATGTTTGATTTCTCTCTGTAAAGGTGTCAGGCATTAGAAAATGCTTTTATACTTGGAATCACTCACTCCGTCCTGTTCTATTTCCCCTTCTGTAAAACAGCCTGAATCAAAGAGGGACATAAGCTAGGAAAATCCACAAGGGATGCCCTGAATCTTATGGAAAAGAACATCCAATTTGGATGCTTCCAAAAATGTTAAGAGCCAAATTTTAAAATGCCTCTGAAATTTACCATTGATGGTAAGTTAAGAAGGGTCTGGCAGATATAAAAAGGAATAATATAATATGAAAGATAATATGATGTAATGATATTATATAATTGAACATAATGAAATGAATTGTATGTTCCCAGATTTGTTAAAACTCAAACTCACTCGATGAGAATTATGTAAACTTATAGTTGAGTCTAATAATAATACAATAACAATACAATATAATATAACATTATATCTGGAATACTCTACCTGACTCTGTGGTTTCTTCCCCAAACCCCCAAACCTTTAACCTTAGACTGTCTACTATTGACCTCACCCCTTTCCTAAGAGGTGTGTAGGGGGTGTGCATAAGCGCACCAACGTGCCTACCAACCTTGTCCTATTGTTTCTTTTATTTTTCTTATATGTATCCATGTATTCATAACTATGTTTTTACTTATACCTATTATCTTGTAAGCAATTGACAAACCAAATAAAATAAATAAACATAATATGTATAGTTGACTTATGTAATGAATACATATGTTTGGAAGGGAAAGACTGTTGATATTGTGACATTGCACGAAAGAAATGTACCAACTGACATGCTGTATTTTTGAAGATGATTTTATGTTGATGATTTATGTTTGTGTTTGTTAGGGTTTGTCTTTAAAAAATAAAAAACTTTTACCCAAAAAAAGAAGAAGAAGGGTCTGGCGGGAAGCTTATCAAGGAGAGATCCAACCTAGAATTAAGAGACATTTTCTGATGGTGGGCACAATTCATCAGTGGAACAGCTTGCCTTCAAAAGTTGTCAGTGCTGCATCCCTGGAAGTTTTTAAGAAGAGATTAGACAGTCATTTGTCTGAAATGGTGTAGATTCTCTTGCTTGAGCAGGGGGTTGGACTAGAAGACCTCCAAGGTCCCTTCCAACCCTATCACTGTATGTGCTATGTCTCACACTCTCCCTGTTGTCACTTCTCTTTCTGTCTTGCCAAACCCCAAAGAGGTTGTGCAGAAGAAGTGACATGTTTTCTTCACTTTATCCTTGGAGGGAGGGGTCTTTCGTGTCTAGTTTAATGAAAAGATGGAATGACATGATAACAGTGTTTCAATATCTAAGGGGCTGCCCCAAAGAAGAGAGTCAAGCCATTCTCCAAAGCACCAGAAGGCAGGACAAGAAGCAACGGATGGAAGCTACTCAAGGAAAGAAGCATCTTAGAACTAAGGAATTTCCTGACAAAACAATTCATCAGTGGAACCGCTTGCCTTCAGAAGTTGTCGATGCTCCAACACTGGAAGTTTTTAAGAGATTAGATAACCATTTGTCCAAAATGGTATAGGGTTTCCTGCCTGAGCAGTGGGTTGGACTAGAAGACCTCCAATGTCCCTTCCAATTCTGATATTCCATGTTTTGCAAAGCACTGTGAAGAGGGGCTTCACTTCAACCTGCCTTGTAGATTTGTCTACCAGAATACTTGCAAAAGAAATTGGCAGCCATATTTGGGGAGGAGTTTTCAGATTAAAGAACAGCAGTGGTTATCCATAGGATATTGATAATGATAATGACCCTCAGTGGTGCAGTGGTTAGAGTACAGTACTGCAAGCTACTCCTACTGCAATTTGGCAGATCGAATCTGACCAGGCTCAAAGTTGACTCAGCCTTCTGTCCTTTCAAGGTGGGTAAAGACCCAAATTGTTGGGGGCAAGAGGCTGTAAACCACTTAGAGAGGGCTGGAAAGCACTATAAAGTGGTATATAAGTCTAAGTGCTATTGCTATATTGGACATACATAAAACATGGAACATAGAATAATAGGATTGGAAGGGACCTTGGAGGTTTTCTAGTTCAATCTGATTGTCAGGCAACCATCTTGACTTACTTTCTCTCCCTCTCTCCCTCTCCCTCTCCCTCTCTCTCTCTTTTTACTACATCCAATGGACAACTCTGGGCCACAATTTGCTTCTCTCTTGCCCAATGTTTGCTATAGAGAGACAGATAGATCATGGTTGGTGATGGGCTGTGGTTGAAGCCTCAACCTCAAGGAGGGACTTCAACTTAAGTCAGTTGCTATTTGTTACGTTGGAAAAATATTCCAGTTATGGCTCATTCTTTTTGTTGGTCCATTTCCTGGCATTTCCCTTTCACAAGTCATTCGTTTTTACTTTATTTTTTGGATTATTCCATTTCCCAGCTGCTACCGTCACCTAACCTCCTTCCTGCAGACAAGCATAACTCTAGTAAATTTTGCACATTCTTTTTATTCTTAAAGAAAAAAAAGCCAGAATTCACTGAGAAATAGTTCTGGCAAATTTTGTCTAGATTTGGCCTTTCTTGGCAGTGAGACATCATGTTTAGCCCGGGGATTCATCTCTGCAGAGTCAAATCCTTGCATTTAGTAAATAGAGAGAGGTAATGTAGTGTGCTTTGCCTAAAGCTACGAAAGCATCTTCTCTCAAGACATTTCCTGAATTCATGAAAGAAAATATTGTAGATTCTGGTTTATGACCTTTCTTCTCCCAACCTTCCAATTACTCTTGACTTCGGAGAGAAATTTGCAAGAGAAAATCCAATTAGAGCAGCTCCAAATTGCCAGCCACTTAACAATCCCAGGAAGGTAAAATGTGACCAAAGCTTCGTGTTAAATCCAGTCCAGCCTCTTTTAAAACCATTTTCGATTGCAGCTTTGTCCGTGCCATGGGTGTTGGTGCGTTTAATGAGATGTTTCAGGACTGAGTCACCACACACTCTCAAGAAGATGCTAGACGGAGATATGGCTGCATCAGAGCCATGAAGAGGACCTCTGGGTTAAAAGGCCTCTGACAAGAGACAGCAGCACTTCAGTGTTTCAGGAGGCAGTGAGAGGTAGCCGATTTTGGCATCAGTTGAAATGCAACATGGCTTGGGACCAGCTTGTCTGAAGGGCCGTCTCTTCCCAGTTATACATTCATCCAGTGGCGGGATTCAAATTTTTTTACTACTGGTTCTGTGGGTGTGGCTTGGTGGGCGTGGTGTGGATTGGTGGGCGTGGCAGGGGAAGGATACTTCAAAATCCCCCTTCCCTCCCCACCCCACCAACCTGCTTTCCAGCTCTGTTCTCCTATGCAGGGCAACCAAAGAAGACCCAGCCGATCAGCTGGGACTCAATGGGAGGCAGAGAAGAGACACGGGTGGGGCCTGTCAGAGGTGGGATTTGCCGGTTCTCCGAACTACTCAAAATTTCCACTACCGGTTCTTCAGAACAGGTCAGAACCTGCTGAATACCACCTCTGCATCCACCTGACCCACAAGAGCAGAAAGGCAGGGGATATTGTGGGTGCTGTCTCCCAAGGAGGGACATTTGGCCACACCCCAGAAGAAGGGCCTTCTCCAGGATGGCTCCTTCCCTTTGAAATATCATCCCTGTGAAGATTAGACTGGCCTCCAACATGACACTTTTTCGCAAGCTCCTGAAGACCTGGTTTTGCCAACAGGTTTGACAGATTAACAAAGTTGGAAGGCACCTTGTAGGTCATCTAGTCCAACCCCCCCGCCCAAGCAGGAGACCTTACACCATTTCTGACAGAGGGCAGTCCAGTCTCTTCTTGAAAGCCTCCAGGGATGAAGCTCCCACAACTTCTGAAGGCAACGAACAGAAGTTCGTTGATTGTTCTCACTGTCAGAAAAATTCTCCTTATTTCCAGGTTGAATCTCTCCTTGTTCAGTTTGCACCCGTGGTTCCTCCTTTGGCCTTTCTTATTCTGATCAGGCGGGATCAGCTCCAATTGTTATAATTAATTTTTAAAGGGAATTTCACATTTTGGAAAACCTTTCCATTGTGACACATCTGAGTGAGTCTGTTGCTTCTGAATTTGGGGGTTACAATATAACACAATAACAGAGTTGAAAGGTACATGAGACCCTATACCATTTCAGAGAAGAAACCTCTGGAGGCAAACAGTTCTCATTAAACTGATCAATTGTCCTCACTGTTAGGAAATTCCTTCTTAGTTCTAGGTTGCTTGTCTCCTTGGTTAGTTTTCATCCATTGTTTCTTGTCCTGCCTTCAGGTGCTTTGGAGAATAGCTTGACTTCCTCTTTTTTGTGGCAGCCCCTGAGATATTGGAAGACTGCTATCATGTCTCCCTTAGTCCTTCTTTTCAGTAGACTAGACATACATAAATCCTGCAACCATTCTTCATTATGTTTTAGCCTCCAGTTCCCTCATCATCCTGACTGCTCTTCTCTGCAGTTTTTCTAGAGTTTCAGCATCTTTTTTATAGTGTGGTGACCAAAACTGCATGCAGTACTCTAGGTGTGGCCTTACTAAGGCTTTATAGAGTGGTATTAGTACCTCACTTGATCTTGGTTGTATCCCTCTGTGAATGCAGCCCATGACTGTAGGAGAAATCACCCTCTAGGAACTATGAGAGATGACCATTTTGGAGATAGCTGTCCACAGACTCTTCCAGGACTGAGTTTTGCAACATGCTAAATCCTAAACCTGAGTCAACAAAACTCAATTCCTGTAGTTGTATAAGATGCTGTGCCAAGGATATCATATGATGCGATGGCTAAATTCACACTACATGCCAAGCCACAAAGTATCCAACTGCATTTCAGTTCCATGGATGTTTTGCAAACTCAAGACTTCTGTTCTTTGCCATTTGCTACTAGTTTGGGCACCAGTTGCCTGGGCTGCCTTCAAATTACAGAGTTCGCGTCATTTCAACCAAATCTTCCAGTAATCTTGTCATATCACATTGGAAAATTGAACTGAATCTTCTAATCAAAATCTGATGCCTCAGCTTTTGCACGGTTTGCTGCAGAACCTGTGTGGGTGAAGGGCCAATTTAGAAAGCCAGCCCATCAAACAATGTCAGCCTTGTTTTCAGAAACAGATGGAAGTGCTGAGTTGGACTTTTGCGCAGGCTGAAAGGAGAAAGCAGAAGCTGTATGTGCTCCGTCCCATAATTGGGTAGACCAGGTTGCCCTGATAGACCGGTCTCACTGGAAAAAACACTGAATCTCTCCCCTGGCATAGCCAACAAAAGCAAGGAGAACCCGTGGCTTAGAGGTTAATACATCTATCTAATATGCAAGTAGCCCAGGTTCAAATCCCAGAAGGCGTATGGTCAGGGGTGAGCTGCTACCGGTTCGCACCGGTTCAGGTGATCCAGGTGTTAATTTTACACGTGGTTCGCCAAACCGGTAGTTCAGCTGACTGGCTGGCCCCGCCCACCCCTCCCCACCTCTCCCAGGAGTCTCCACATAACCCGGTTTGGATCCCAGTTAAGTGCAGGGCCCGGGTGGAGGCTTTGGGAGGGCAAAAACGGGCCTCCTGGAGGTTCCAGAAGGCTGGAATTCTGACCTCCAGAGAGCCTCCAGAGGCCAGGGGAAGCTATTTTCGCCCTCCCAGAGGCTTAAGGAAAGCCTCTGGAACCCGGGAAGGGCAAAAACAGCCCCCCACTCTGGTACAGGGGGCCGACTAGGCCACGCCCACCCAGCCACCGGGCAGAGAAATGGTTTCTAGATTTTTTTGAAGCCCACCCCTGGGTATGGCTAACTGATGAGAGCTAAATAGCTTGAAATAGATCTATACTAGTCTCCCCGTATTACTTTGTCGGTAAAATATAAATTCAACACAAAAAGAGTTTGTCATGAAAGCGACTGCCTGCAGAGGCTCCTGGATTGGGGCTGAAAGGCAAAAGCAGTATGCTCCATCCCATAATTGGGTAAATCAGGTTGCCCTGATAGACCGGTCTCACCAGAAAAAACACTGAATTGGACTAACTGATTCTAACATCTAACATGAAGACGTTCCTTGGACGACAAGCAAAACATTTGCAAAACAAAACCCCAAGAAAGTCCAGTCCAGATGCCTTTTGCAATAAGCACCTTTGGGGCAACCATGACCTGGATGATTGACAGTCTCCACAGAGGTGAATCGAACCAACTTTTTGAAATCAATTACGAATTCCAACTGGATCCGATGTGATTTGGAGAACTCCCCTCATTTAGGTAAATTGATCCCGCCCCCCCTCAAAAAAATCCCAAACCCAATGCATTCAACTCCCCATTATGAGCACAGTGGCTCAAGTGGCTGGAACGCTGGGCAGGTTATCAAGCCCGCATTTGAGACCCCGAGAGTTATTGTGGGAGGGGGTTGAGCTCTCCTCCTTCCCTCCAGCTCCTGCAGGGGTCATGAAAAGAGCCCCCGACCGGGCATCCCCAGGTATGTGGCTGAAGTGTGGAGTCCTTCATGCTCTCTGAGCTTGGTAGTGTTAAACTAGGTAATATAATCAGTGCTGTTACCTAGTTTGGTAATGAAATGTTTGCAACAGAACCACCAAGCTCAGAGAGCACCAAGGACCCCATAGTCCTTTTTCTCCTCCTCCTCATCTTCCTCTCCTTTCTAGCACTGATCATGTGTTACCTAGTTTGGTAATGAAACATCTACATAAGGAGCACCAAGGACCCCATAGTCATTCTCTACCTCCCCCTCCTCCTCCCCCTCCTCTTCTTCCTCTCCCTTCTAGCACTGATCATGTTACCTAGTTTGGTAATGAAACATCTGCATGAAAACCACTAAGGAAGCACCAAGGATCCCATAGTCATTCTCCTCAACCTCCTCCTCCTCCTTCTCCTCTTCTTCCTCTCCCTTCTAGCACTGATCATGTTACCTAGTTTGGTAATGAAACGTCTACATAAGGAGCACCAAGGACCCCATAGTCATTCTCCTCCTCCCCCTCCCCCTCCCCCTCCTCCCTTCTAGCACAATGTTATCTAGTTGGGTAATGAAAAGTCTGCAAGGAAACCACCAAGTTCAGAGAGCACCAAGGCTGCCACAATTCAACCCTAAACTACAAATATTCTCTTTTATCAATACTGCCAATGGATCTGAACTAAGCAGTCCCTGGAACAACAAAGCCAGAATATTTGCAAGAACTTGTCCCTGCCAAGTAAGAAATGAAACCCCTCTCTCTTTCCAACATTTCATATTTGGGCAGACTTCTGGGCAAGCTGCTCTCCTGGAAATGATAAAGGCATCATTTTTCTGCTGTAGTTAACGTCTTCTGGACTCAGCAGCACATACAGTAAGTCTGTTTTTAATTAGACTTTCCAACCTTGTTTGTGATGTAAGTTGAGATTTTCCTCTTGGCCAGCCAGAAATGTTTCATGGCAGCAACATAGTTGAATCACCAAGTCTACATCTGCAGGTCTATCAGCAAAGTCAAACTTATGAACAAAAGTTGCTGGCACCCTGACATCACAATTTCAAGGTTTCCAGCTTCCTGCTTCAAAAAAAAAATGATATGGTTGTCAAAGAAACCTCAACTGAAGGCAAAAGGATGACCCTGTCAAATCTTTTTGCAGGCTGACTTTTTGAGAAAGCCAAAAGATGGCATGGGAGCAGAGTGTAAAATTAGGTTTTTTTTCCAACCTTGGCAACTTTAAGAACGGTGGACTTCAACCCCCAGAATTCCCCAGACAACCATGCTGGGAAGGGATTTCTGGGACTGGAAGTCCACCCATCTTAAAGTTGTCAAGGTTGGGAAACCTTGGTGTGAACAAAACCAAGATGGTTGCTGCAATGGGCAATTAAAGCACCAATCCCGTTTTTAATAGATATATTGATGTACACCGTGTTGACGCTGCAATTCATCGGGGAATGAAGATCCATTAATGAGCAGCTAGAAAGACTGAGGGGTTTTTGCATTGAAATTGTCTGTCCCAGTATTTAGAATAGAATAACAGAGTTGGAAGGGACCTTGGAGGTCTTCTAGTCCAACCCCCTGCCTAGGCAGGAAACCCTACATCACTTCAGACAAATGGTTATCCAATGTCTGTTTTAAAACTTCCAGTGTTGGAGCACCCACAACTTCTAGTGGCAAGCTGTTCCACTGGTTAATTGTCCTCACAGTTAGGAAGTTTCTCAGTTCCAAGTTGCTTCTCTCCTTGATTTGTTTCCAGCCATTGCTTCTTGTCCTGCCCTCAGGTGCTTTGGAGAATAGCTTGATTCCCTCTTCTTTGTGGCAGCCCCTGAGATACTGGGACACTGCTATCATATCTCCCCTAGTCCTTGATTTCTAGACATACCCAGTTCCTGCAACCGTTCTTCATATGTTTTAGCCTCCAGTCCCCTAATCATCTTTGTTGCTCTTCTCTGCACTCTTTCTCAATCTTGGCAACCTTAAGATGGGTGGGATTCAATTTCCAGAATTTCCTAGCCAGCATACTGCCAGGGGAATTCTGGTAGCTGAAATCCACCCATCTTAAAGTTGCCACGGTTGAGAAGCATTCCAGTGCATTGTCTGTGGAAATTCTCAGTCATCCAGGTCATGATTGTCTCAAAGGTGTTTTTTCAAGGGGCAACTGGACTTTCTTCTCCAGAGCCAAAGAAGCTTCTTGGATGAGAAGCGAAACATCTTCAAAGAAAAACTAGAAAGTCCAGTTGCCTCTTGAAATAGCACCTTTGGGATTCCAGTGTATTGACGGTGTTACTAGTTGGGTAATGAAAAGTCTGCAAGCAAACAACCAAGTTCAGAGAACATCATGGACCTCACGGTCCTTCTCTTGCTCCTCCTCCACTCCTGTCATGCCCTTGTTAGAGTCGGACTCTGAGGGAGAGGAGGAACAGCCGACAGACAGGGGGTGGAGGTGTGGCTCCGGAGGTTGTGGAAGAGGCTAGAGAAGGGCAGAGGCCGGCTGGGCAGTCAGAGGAAGAACCAGGCCCATCCCCTCTTCATCCTAGGACACGCAGGGAGGAACAGAAAAGGAAACAACTTGGCTTGCAAGAAAGGAAGTGGCCATGATCCCCCTCATTGGTTGCAGCTGGAGAGAATAGTATATAAGAGGGACGGTTAAAACACAGCGTTGCCAGAAGCAAAGCGTATGCTATTCTGGGCTGAAGTTATCTTGCTCGGCGTCCTTCCCACAGACTGTGGCTTGTTATCTCCTTGAATCTGGTAATTACTTATCCTGGTCCATTGTGGAAATTCCTTCATTATAGTTTGTTTTGGTTTTTTATTTCACCTCTATCTGCTCATTAAGTTAGGACTGTACTGCTTTCTTTTGAAGACTATTTTTGAATACGTTTTATCTCCAACTGAGAATTATTGAACAGTGGGGCAAAGTTGGAGGCATTAAAGGACATTTATTTACGTTTTGGATTTTGTTACGTTTGTGTTACACTCTGGGTCATCACAGCTCCTCAAATCCTACTCCATTCTAGCATTGATGATGTTGGCTAGTTGCGTAATGAAAAATCTGCAAGCAAACAAGCAAGCTTGGAGAACATCAAGGACTCCACATTTCAACCCCAAGCTACAAGTATTCCCTTATATGGATTTATTAATTTATTCCATTGTTATTTTCCTGGAATCTAAATAAATTGCTTGCTCTACACCATAGTAATAGAATTCATGTGTGTTATTAATGCCCTGCTATATATCATCTTCTTCTTTAACAACCCCATAATCCCTTGCGGGGTGGAGTTTGGACTGAATGGAGCTAGCAGAGTGTTTTACTGGCCGGATGCCTTTCCTGTCACCAATGCGGAGTTTTGTTTAGCAGACATATTCCCAGTGTGCCCAGAGAGAGAGAAATATCTGTCTCTACCCCTGATTGTGAGGTGAGAGCTGAACCTCTAGGCCATCGCACCACTCCTAATGCCCTGCTATATATGTCTGCAAGTTTGCACATTCATGTTTGAATCAAGGACCCTACAGTTCAATCCTGAACTACAAATCTTCCCTACCATTAATGTGTGCATTGCACATAAAAACAGAGTGAGCTTTCAGGTGCACTATTGTAGGTGCCATCTTTACGTTTTTTTTTTTTTTTTTTGACCTGCTCAGAGATGAACTGGGTTCAGGTTGGAAGCTGTGTAAAGTAAAAGCTAAATCCCTCCCAATATCCAGCAGTAGTTGTTCAAAATAGAATTGCTGGTCGTTTTTTTCTTTCTTTCATCTTTTTGCTCTTCCTCATAAAAATATCCCCTTGTTCTTCATTTTTATTAGCTTCAAGCATGGCATCCTTGTCCTTTTGACTTGGATATGTGCATAATTGGTAGAACTTACGCAAAGCCAGGCCTCTTGGGGTGAAGGCTTACAACCACTAGAGACAGGGTGAAAAAGTAAGTCTTCCAGCTTAATTAGATGTTCTCAGAACCAAACCACAGATATCGCATTACTTCAACCGAACTTGTCTTTCTACATAGACTATTAACTCTTCCTGACATGTTTTTAGTACTTACTTTTCTCCTACTATCTTCCATAAGGGAGGAACCCAAACTTCCTTTGCTGAAGGATGCTTCCAAACCTTCCATGGTTTTGCTTCCTTTCTCTCTCCATTTGCAAGTTCCCATGGCACCTCTTGACATGATCTTCATTCTATCAAGCACGAAAGATCAGCTCCACATCTGAAGGTCCTATTCAACTGATTTACTGCTACTCATGCCTATGCAAAAGGACCTTCTCAACTAATGGTTGACACCTGCTTGGAGTTACATAAGGGTCAACAGAATTCAAGGGAGGTTGGTTTTAACTCATTTGTAGCTATGCCTATTCTAGATTGATCCCTCTTTTGACTCTGCCCCCAAGTTCATGCCTACCATCCCTGTCCTATTTTCCCCAATTATTAGTTCCTATTTCATGTATTTAAACTTATGTGTATTCTTATTTCTACTATATTGTAAGTGTTTGACAAAATAAATAAATAAAATAAATTTCAACAGAGTCCAGATCATTAAGTTCTTTTTTTCTTCTACCCTCCATAGCTGGTAAATTCTGGGACTTGTCATCCCTTCATCCTTGGAGTATAAGAGACTGAAGAACTTTGATCTTCTCCAGATGATAGTTGACCTCCACTTTCTGGAGCATTACCCTCCGCAGGAGTAGAAATATGTATAGGGTATGGTTCCAAAAAGTCAAGTTGGTGCTGATCAAAGCTTAGTCTATTTCTTACATCTGTCATGCAATGATTTTTTGGGCCATAATCTGTCTGGAATCCTGGCCAGGAGCCTTCATTTTCTTATCTGGAGTGCCATGGATTAAAATACAGGATATCAACAGGCACATGTTCTGCTGTTATTACCTGGTTTTTACAAACACCACAGGTGTCAACACTACAGTTTTTGTTTTCTAAATATTTAAAACGATGAGTTATGAACTCCAGTCTGGAAAGCCATTCATTACAAGCCCACGAAGTATGAAGTATTGTTAATTAGGAATGTGAAAAATTAATCAAAGTCAGCCAGCGTTCACGATGACTTTCAAAAGTGCAAGTATTAATTCCTGGAACTGTGTATGATTCACAAAATTGGCAGGCACAATTTCTAGACTTTTTTTGTTGTTAAACAATTATGTTGCAGTCAGAATAGAAAATTAATTAATAAATGGGTGCGAACATAACTTGATGGCAGATTGTCAACTTATTTATTATAAAACAATTAAATGTCAGGTGTGTCTGGTTTCTTTGAACAAAATAAAGTCATTACCATTGGTTTATTTTAAAATGATACTGGATACTTACACTGTGAGTGTTATTTTAAAATGACACAGTTCTCCATCATGTCGATATTATTAATTTTATTTTTTATATCAATTCAACTGTTTCCTTTTTCTTGGTTTTCCTTCAGATCCCAGAATACAGCAATGTAACATATTGACTATATTTTGCTTTTTTTAAAAAAAGAAATGGAAGAAAAACCTATTTTACTTGACTTCTCCAGTTTATTTCAAGACTGATTCAAGCTGTTATAAAAATCTTTCATATTTCTCTTAGTAGTATATAAAGAAATAAGAAGACACCTTTATATATTTTTCTTTATCTTTTTTTCTTTTCTTTTTACTTTTTACATATTTTTGTTTGTATTAACTTTTTATCTTAAACTTTTTACTTTAAACTTTAACAAAAGTTATTCTTAAAAAGAAGGAAAATATTTCTTTTCATGCTGGGGTTTAATCTAGGCTCAGCATAATTTAGCAAATAGGGGGAAACGTGTGAAGCATTTTTAAGGCATAGTGATCCATCTTCTAGTTAAATTAATATTATGACTATTCTCCTGTTTATTGGAGCTATGCTAAGAATCCCAAAATGGCACTGTATGAAGACGGGCACCAAGCTTGCAGGTCAAAACCTGGTTCTGTCTTAAACCTACCATTGCTTAAAATGTGTACAATTTTCCAGCTGAAACTGAGGCTAACTTTGTGTAAGGGTGGAGAGTGAAAAACTTGCATCTTCTGGATACCAATCATATTCAACCAATCTTCTGCCACTTTGTCCTACATAGTGGGTTTCACAATTTCACCATTCTCATACTATTTTATTTAATTTTTATTTAGTTTAGTTTGTCAAGCAAGCAAGAGAAAACAAGTATAAGTATGAACATATGATATAAACATATAAGTATAAGCAGGTATACGTATATACATAATAAACAAGTACTAATAAATGGGAACAGTAGGACAGGGACTGTAGGCACGCTGGTGCGCTTATACACCCCCCCTTACAGACAGTTTAAGGCAGGGGTGGGATTCTACCAGTTCGCACCTATTCACTAGAACCAGTTGTTAACATTCTAAGCAGTTTGGAGAACCGGTTGTTAGAAGAAATTACTGGCCTAATCCTGTAAGGAAGGCAGGAAGGAAACATTCTGGTGTTGCTTACAGAAACTGCCTCTCCATTAACCCTTATTACATTCTTGGCAGGACTAGACTTCCTGTCTCAGGAACTTCTCTGGAGTTTCTTTTCCCCTCCTTTGTTGGTCCTTTGCTTGTGTGGAGGGACCATTCAAAGTTACAATGGCACTGAAAAAAGTGACTTATGACCATTTTTCACACTTACGACTGTTGCAGCATTCCCACAGTCATGAGAGGCCAGGTGAGGAGATGCGTGCCTCAATGTGAGTGATAATGAGTTTGGCCACACCCAGCCAATCACATGACCACCAAGCCATGTCCATCCAGTCACATGACCACCAAGCCATGCCCACCTACTAAGCCATGCCCACAGAACTGGTTGTTAAAAATTTTGAATCCCACCCCCGATTTAAGGTTAAAGTTTTGGGGGTCAGAGGATGTAACAACAGAGTCAGGGAGTGAGTTCCAGGCCCCTCTGTTGCTGATGTCAGATTTTCTGTTGTTGTGGTTGAAGCTGAAGTAGTCGTTGACAGGTAGGATGTTGTAGTTCTAGGTTGCCTAGGTCCAAAATTTCAAGCCTGGTGGCATAAGGTTACTGATAAATCAGTGACTACCAACCTTTTGGGTGCCAGGGAAGGACCAGTTCCATGGAGGGCGGCTCTTCTGTGGAGTCAGGGAGGAGGGGGCATGGTTTCACATGCTGCCTGGATCTCACATATGTGTGGATGGTCTTTACTCAGGTGCGCAGCCCAGTTCCTGGGCAATCTGCAGACCAATGCCAATCCGCAGCCCAGGGGTTGGACCGCTGTGGTAAATTTTGTTTGTTTATTTATTTATTTATCTATTTATTTATTTTTTATCGCTTACAAGATAATAGGTAAAAGTAAAACATAGTTATGAATACATGGGTACATATAAGAAAAATAAAATATAAAAGAAACAACAGGACAGGGACGGTAGGCACGTAGGTGCGCTTATGCACGCCCCCTACAGACCTCTTAGGAAAGGAAGGGGTGAGGTCAATAGCAGACAGTCTCCAGTTATGCCTTCCTTTGGCTACTAAGAGCCTTATGGGCTACAGGAGGGGTCCCCAAACTTGGCGACTTTAAGACTTGTGGACTTCAACTCCCAGAATTCTCCAGCCAGCTGGGTGTTGAAGTCTACAAGTCTTAAAGTCGCCAAGTTTGGAGATCTCTGGGCTACAGAGACGCCCCTGGGTTGGAGTCATCTCTTGCTAATTTCTAAGGTGTTTTAATGCACGGCAGAGCTGCCCTTTATGTGGACTATAAGCAGGGGTGGGCTACTGGGAGCTCGCTGGGGTTCGGGAGAGCCCCTAGCTAGGATTCTGTGCAGTTCGGAGAACCCCCAAATCCCACTCTTGGCTGGCCCCGTCCGCCCCACTCCGCCCTCCCAGGAGTCCCCACACGCCCCGTTTTGGATGCAGGTAAGTGCAGGGCGCATGAGGAGGCTCAAGGAAGGTGAAAAATGGGCCTCTCTGGAGTTTGGGAAGGCCAGAAACAGGCCCGTTTCCGGCTTCCAGAGAGCCTCCGGATTCCGCGGAGGCCATTTTCACCCTCCCGGTGGCTCAAGGGAAGCCTCTAGAGCCCGGGAAGGGCAAAAATGCACCCTCCTGCACGAGCTGCATTGATTGCCAGTGGCCTCTCGAGTGCGCTTTAAGATTTTAGTGTTAACTTTTAAAGCGCTCCATGGCATCGGACCAGGATATTTACAAGACCGCATTCTGCCATTTTCCTCTCACCGTCCGGTGCGCTCCCACAGGGAGGGTCTCCTGCGGGTCCTGTCGGCATCTATGTGCCAGCTGGTGACCCCGAGGAATAGGGCCTTCTCTGTGGGGGCGTCCGCCCTCTGGAATGGGTTGCCCCCGGAGTTACGGACAGCCACGGACCTGGGGACCTTCAGGCGTGCCTTGAAAACCTGGCTCTTTGACCAGGCCGGCTTGGGCTGATTTTAGTTTTGGGGTGTTTTGTTTTTATTAAATTTTAGGATTTTAGAGTATGGTTTTAAATTTGTTTACAGCCAGGGTTGGGTTTAATTTAGTTTTATTGTTCCACATATTTATTGTTTTAACTGTACGGCTCCGAGTCCTTCGGGAGAGGAGCGGTATATAAATAAATATTTTTATTATTATTATTATTATTATTATTATTATTATTATTATTATTATTATTATTATTATTATTACAGGAGGCCAACTAGGCCACGCCCACCATGGCCACACCCATCCAGCAACCGGGCAGAGAACCCATTGCTAAATTTTTTGAAGCCCACCAGAGGTGGTATTCAGCAGGTTCTGACCAGTTCTGGAGAACCGGTAAGCAGAAATTTTGAGTAGTTCGGAGAACTGGCAACCACCTCTGACTGGACATTTTGCAGTATCCTTCCCCTGCCACGTCCACCAAGCCACGCCCACAGAACCAGTAGTAAAAAAATTTGAATCCCACCACTGAAGCCCACTCCTGGTTGGGACCCCTGTGACAAATATCTCCAGTTTTGCCTTTCTTTGACTACTGAGTTTTCCAGCTTCCTTGGAGAGTCTTTAAGTTTATGGGCTACAGAGACATCCCTAAGTTGGAATCATCTCTTGCCCGTTTCTAACGTGCTTTAATGCATGGCAGAGCTGTCCTTTCCATGGACTGTAAGAGTAGTGCTGTGATTGGTTGTGTGGGTAGATATTTCTTTATTAAACTGTGGGGGTGTGATGGGATGATGTCCAGATTCCCAGGAGGGAGAAAGTGCATTCCAGAGGAACAAGAGACAGTGCAGTTAAGATTTAATCACCCCATCAGAATGATTCAATGACTGTGCTAGACACGGTGGTATGTTAATGAACTGTGAAGAAGAGGCACTTCTCCTGAAGGTATGGACATAGACACACTTACACGGTGTGCAAATATGACCACTTCATATCGATTAGGATGTTATTTGGAAAACCTATTCAGTTTCATCAAAAGATGATCCATCACCCAGAATGCCCTAACAACCTTTAATCGCAAATTCAAGGTATCTTGAAAAGTAATAGGACCATCTAATGTGATGGAATGTAGTCTGGATTACCAAAAGGAAGGAGCTGCACTCCAGTGCAGCTTAGATACTTAGTATGGTAGAAAGAGGGTGAAGACAGCTCCTCCCTAAACATTCCCAGAATATATGTTTTATGGTGCAAGCACTCTGCTTTAGCTTGGCACGATTTCTGTCTGTAGGTGAGGGACAATGAAAAGAAACAATCTGCTTAATTGAATTAAAACATGCTGTCCTGATTTCGGCAGCCCAACACGTTTCATTACATTGAAAATTTTATAAAGTTTATTTCCGCTTTCTGGCATTCTGGATTACTAGAGGGTTTTTGTTCAACTCAGGAATGTTCTTCTACAGCTTCTTTTGTGTGCTATTGGGTTGTTTCTGTAATAGTTGAGTTCTTGGTTAATGAGGGCTGCTCTCCCACAGATTTGAGTGTGCCGTTTGCCATTGACCTAAGTGCTAGAGCCCACTGTAACTGCATAGCCAAGCTTTTTCTCTGGTAATACCACACTACTAACTAGAGCATACAAAACATTTGCTAGACCAATATTCGAATACAGCTCATCAGTCTGGAACCCACATTACATATCTGATATTAGCACAGTTGAGAAAGTCCAGAAATATTTTACAAGAAGAGCTCTCCATTCCTCCACTCGTTGTAGAATACCTTATACCACCAGACTCAAAATTCTAGACCTAGAAAGCCTAGAATTACGCCGCCTTCGGTCTGATCTAAGTATGGTATATAAAATCATACCTTGCAATGTCCTACCTGTCAATGAATACTTCAGCTTCAACCATAACAACACAAGAACACACAATAGATACAAACTCAAGGTTAATTGCACCAAACTTGATTGCAGGAAATACGACTTCAGCCACAGAGTAGTCAATGTCTGGAATACTCTACCTGACTCTGTGGTTTCTTCCCCAAACCCCAAAAACTTTGACCTTAGTCTGTCTACTATTGACCTCACCCCTTTCCTAAGAGGTCTGTAGGGGCATGCATAAGCGCACCAACGTGCCTACCGTCCCTGTCCTATTGATTCTTTTACATTTTATTTTTCTTATATGTATCCATGTATTCATAACTATGTTTTACTCATATCTATTACCTTGTAAGCAATTGACAAATAAATAAATAAATTGTTTTCTCTACTGATGAGAATGTCTGGAAAGAGAAAATGGTTCTTCTCTTCCTTGCTTGTGGATTTGCTTCCAGCAAACGTGTTGTTGATTTTTTTTTCCTGTTGGTGACCACTGGACTAGATGACCTCCATGGTCCCTTCCAACTCTATTATTCAGTGTTCTATGTTACTTCCGAAGTCCCTTCCAGCTCTACGACAGTTTAAAGCAGCATGCAACAACCTCCGAGGTGGCCAGACCACACACGGCAGAAAATGCTGGAAGGCTTCTCTCCACCAGCTTCTCACTGGAGGAAGGCACAGGAAGTAGGGCAGGGGGAAGACGGCTGAATCTCCAGCCCCAGTCCCAGCATATGCCGCAAATTATATGGGAGAATTTTTAAAGGCAGCTGTAACCAGAAAGTGCCCATTGGATTTTTTGATCTTTAAATATTTGGAGTGATGATCGCTAACATACTTCGTAGCTGACGCCCACGTAAAGAAATACTTTCTTTGGCATCCAGCTGTTGCCCCAATGATATATGTCTGGAAAAGGCTGTAGGAAATATTTCCCACAATAAACAGCTAATTAGAGGGTCCTAAATTCTCATTTTTAGATATCCGTATCAAAGGCAGGGGCAAGAAAAGTTGGCACGGCTGCTCTTGGTTCGGCTGTCCGCTTCTGTAATTAAAATGTTGCGCTTATCTACCTACCCAGCCTTTGTCCAAAAGTTGGAAAGCCAAATCAAAAGTTGGGATTTTGGGGAGTGAAGCTTTGCAAACACATACCGTTCAGTGGTGGAATTCAAAATTTTTTTACTACCAGTTCTGTGGGCATGGCTTGGTGGGCATGGCAGAGGGCTCGAAGGGAGATGGGTTTGGTCTCTGTTTATATACAGTAGCTCATTCTGCCAGTGTTGGTGGGTGTGTTCCTGGTGGTTCTCTCAAAAAGACTCCAGCACAGTGGTGGGATTCATATTTTTTGACTATCGGTTCTGTGGGTGTGGCTTGGCTTGGTGGGTGTGGCTTGGTGGGCATGGCAGAGGAAGGATACTGTAAAATCCCCCTTCCCTCTCCACCCCACTAACCTGCTTTCCAGCTCCATTCTCCTGCGCAGGGCAACCAAAGGAGACCCAGCCAATCAGCTGTGGGCATGGCTTGGTAGGTGTGGATTTCTGTGGGTGTGGCTTGGTGGCTTGGTGGGCATGGCAGGGGAAAGTTACTGTAAAATCCCCCATTCCCTCCCCACCCCACTAACCTGCTTTCCAGCTCCGTTCTCCTGTGCAGGGCAACCAAAGAAGACCCAGCCAATCAGCTGGGACTCAATGGGAGGCAGAGAATAGATGGGGTTGGTGGAGCCAGTCAGAAGTGGGATTGGCCGGCTCTCTGAACTACTCAAAATTTCCATTGCCGGTTCTCCAGAACTGGTCAGAACTGACTGAATACCACCTCTGATACTGTTCTGCTAGATTGAAAGTCTTCTTCTATAATGGTGGTGGTGGTGGGAATTTACCAAGGGAAGTTCTAGTCTTCCCAATATGTAAAGGGGTTGCCACAAAGAAGAGGGAGGGGGTCAAGCTATTCTCCAAAGCACCAGGAGGCAAGGCAAGAAGTAATGGATGGAAACTAATCAAGGAGAGAAGCAGCCTAGAACCAAGGAGAAATTTTCTGGCAGTTAGAAAAATTCATCAGTGGAACAACTTGCCTCCAGAAGTTGTGAATGCTCCAACACTGGAAGTTTTTAAGAAGAGATTGGATAACCATTTGACTGAAAATGGTATAGGGTTTCCTGCTGGAGCAAGGGGTTGGACTAGAAGACCTCCAGGGTCCTTTCCAACTTGTCATGCCATTCTATGCTATGGTTTGGTATAAACACCTAGGAAGGGTGAAATATTGGCAGAACTGTGTATCACTTGCTGCTCCGCAGGGATGCATGCCAGCTGGGTAAAACTGAGTGTTACGGTATGTGAGAAGCACCTTGGCAGACGGACGAAGAGATGCTGCTTAGGGAATGGTTAGATAACAGAAGACATAGCATAGAGCTGCATCATGGAGGGATCAAAAAAGGGCCTTCCTAGTTTCTTTCTTAGTCCAGTAGTGTCCAACCCCGGCAAGTTTAAGACTTCTGGACTTCAACGCCAAGGATTTCCCAGCCAGCCATGCTATTTGTAGCTCAGACTTGAATTCATCAAAAGACAGCTGCTCCTTGAGGAAAAAGAAGAAAACATGTTGCTTCTCATCCAAGAAGCTTCATCAGTTCTGATGGCCCGGGATGAAACATCCCTCCCACCATCAGAACTGATGAAACTTCTTGGATGAGAAGCAACATGTTTTCTTCTTCCTCCTCAAGGAAAAAACAGTCCAGTGGCCTTCTAAAGAAAATTTTAAAAAAGCAGCTTTGAGACAACTATGACACCAATGACTGAGAATCTCCACAGGCATCAGAGTTGAATTGTGGGATCCTTGGTGTTCTCTGAGTTTTGCTAACTCATGTTTGGACCCAGTTGTCAAAGTGGGAAACATTGGTGTAGCATCATCTAACCAACACCCCAAATCTCCCTTTCATTTTGGAAAAAGGAATTTGCTACTTAATCGAGTTGCACCTTCTGTTTCATAAGTTGAGATATTCACTTCAGGTTGCCCTTGAAAACAGAAATATAGAGTGTGGCAAGTCATAGGAGGACCTTTGGCTAGTGGGGGTGGCGGGGGGGTTGGTATATTTGTGCTATGTTGCCAAGATAGTTCATGAGCCAGAGATGAATCAAAGTCAAGTATAATTTAACTTAGGGTCCTCTTTCTGAATTGTGTGTTCCTCTTCTAATTCAGATGATGAATGTGGCTGGCATGGCAAGTAAAAATGGAAAGGGGAGGTTGAGAAGGGCCAGTCAATTAGAAATGTCTTTTAAAAAGAAAAATTGATTTGTTAGGACAGTTCTGTTTCTCTTTTGCTAGACTTTGTTTGACATCTGTTCCAAAAGTGCCTCTGGGTTGCTCAACAATTGCACTGGGAAATCAACGTTTCCAATTTTGGATGGTAGACAAGTTTTTTGCTTTTAATGAATGTTTCTATTGAAATGCTGGGAGAGCCAAATCAACATGCCGTAAGGGATGAAATTTCAATGCACTTGAAAACCGTTCACCTCTAATATGAGGCTTGGCTGATTTGAGAGCCCAAATCCAAATGGTTTAAGGTAATATTAAGAGACAAGGAAGAGGGTGGGGTATTAAGAAGCTAGGTTGTGGCTTATCTGATGTGGAGCATTCTTGGATTGATAATACAAACCAACTTCAACCCGGAATGGATGAATGAATGACAGCTTTTTTTGCAGTTGATATCCAGCAATGCCTTAATACCTCTTAAGATTTTTCTCATGCAGGGGAAAAATACAACTTTTTATATACAAGAGCATTCTAGGTCAGCAGTCAGCAATGTTCTCGGTATCAGGAAATAATTTGTCCGTGGACTGGAGAGGGATGGTTTCATGTGCTACTTGATTCTGTGCATACCAGTGGTGGGATTCAATTTTTTTTACTACCAGTTCTGTGGGTGTGGCTTGGTGGGCGTGGCTTGGTAGGCATGGCGAGGGGAAGAATATACTGTAAAATCCCCACCTCACTAACCTGCTTTCCAGCTCCGTTCTCCTGCGCAGGGCAACAAAAGAAGACCCACCAATTAGCTGAGACTCGGGAGGCAGAGAAGAAATGGGGTTGGCAGGGCCAGTCAGAGATGGTATTTGCTGGTTCTCCAAATTATTCAAAATTTCTGCTACCGGTTCTCCAGAACCAGTCAGAACCTGCTAAATACCACCTCTGGTGCATATGCAGATAAAGTTTGCTCGTTTGCATAGCCCAGTTCCCAACGGGCCATGGACTGCTTCCGGTCTGCACCCCAGAGATGGGGGAACACTGTTTTCTGTGATTCTTAATAGCCTTGAAGACCTGTCTTTTCTCTGAGGCAAGTTGTTATATGAACCAGCAGTGTGCAGCGGCAGCCAAAAAAGCCAATGCAATCCTAAATTGCATTAACAGAGGGATATAATCCAGATCAAGGGAGGTACTAATTCCACTCTATAAAGCCTTAGTAAGACCACACCACTTAGTAAGACTGCATCCAGTTTTGGTCATCTCACTATAAAAAAGATGTTGAGACTCTGGAAAGAGTGCAGAGAAGAGCAACCAGGATGATGAGGGGACTGGAGGCTAAAACATACAATAAACTATTGCAGGAACTTGGCCTGGCTGGTCTAGTGAAGAAAAGGACCAAGGGAGACAGGATGGCAGTCTTCCAATACTTGAGGGGCTGCAACAGAAAGGAGGAAAGGGTCAAGCTTTTTTCCAAGGCACCTGAAGGCCAGACAAGGAATAATGGGTGGAAACTGATCAAGAAGAAATTCAACCTGGAAATAAGGGGAAATTTCCTGACAGTGAGAGCAATCAATCCATGGAACAGAAATTGCCTTTGGAAGTTGTGGGAGCTTCATCACTGGAGGCTTTTAAGAAGAGACTGGACTTCCATCTGTCAGAAATGTTGTAGGATCTCCTGCTTGGGCATAGGATTGGACTAGATGACCTACAAGGTCCCTTTTAACTCTGTTAATCTGTTACTGATACATTGGTATAGAAATGATATCATGGGGAAATTTTGCTTGGAAACCTGATTATATTGTCCTGCACTGGTTTGTGTTATTTTTATTCCATTTCCTTTGATTTGATATTTTCCATGTGGTTAACTATGTAGACTCACTAAGTAGAGCTGGCTAGCCTTTTAATTCTATAAATGGTTAAATAAACAGCTTTCCATTTATCCCCAGCAATTGGTGTCCTTGGTCTTCCGCCACTCAAAAACTCACAAGGTTCAAGGTTGAACGTCAACATTGGTTGGATTTATTTAGCTGGGTTCATTTATTTTCTACCAAGGCATTTAGAAAGCATGGACCGGTCTCACCATTTCTCAACTGAATTGATGCCCTTGAAGATGAATGGGGTTTTCATGCTCACAGGAGCACTGATTTTACAACATTATTAAAGGGAGGGTAAATGAGGCATTGTGCTTTTCTGAGCAGCTGCCAGGGAAGAGGCGAGAGATCAGGCTGCTCAGGATTATGGGCATCAGTTCTCCAACTGAGAAAGGAACCAGCAATTATTGAAGCAATCAACCGATAGAGTTGCCTTAGGGAAGCACTAGAAATAAGAGTTGGAAGGGGCCTTGGAGATCTTCTAGTCCAAGGCAGGAGAGCCATTCCAGACAAATGTTGTCCAGTCACTTCTTAAAAGCTTCTAGTGAAGCACCCACAACATCTGAAGGCAACTTTTGTTCCACTGGTTAATCGTTCTCACTGTTAAGAAGTTTCTTCTTAATTCCAGGTTGCTTCTCTCCTTGGTTAGTTTCCATCTGTTGCTTCTTTGTCCTGCCTTCTGGTGCTTTGGAAAATAGGTTGAACCCCCCTCTCCTTTGAGGAAGCCTCACAAATAGTGGAAGACTGCTATCATGTCTCCCCTGGTCCTTCTTTTCACTAGACTAAAGATACTCAATTCTGGCAACCGTTTTTTGTATGTTTTAGCCTCCAGCCCTCTAATTTCTTCTTGCCTTGGTTAGTTTCCATCCATTTAGATCCATTAAGTTCTGAGGTGACATCACTTGACGTGAACAAAGTTACAAAGTCACAGACTAGGTTCACACCCCAGGCTGATTCCCAAATCCCAGCTTAAGAAAAGACAACTGCTGTCTTTGCATTACGTGTGATCTCCAAATAAATTCACAATATTCTGGTATTATTGCAATGATCGCATTAACCAGGTTGCTAAAACAAAGAACCCAGCATTGCTCCAGAAATGTCCAACACAATTTTAGTCCAGAGAAGGCTTTCTACAAATCTAGCAATTGTGTCAATGGATTGCCTTGGGCTGACTTTTTTTTTTCATTCTAATAACAAGAAAATACTTTTATCCCTCCTACCAGCCTTTGGGATTTGAATTCTCTTTTTACAAAAACATTGAGATGTGAAAGCCTCTTTCATACAGTGTTCCTGTAGAATTGACCCCACTACCAAGATCTCAGCAGGCAAAAACCTGCCCAGTCGGGCCTCCTCAAGGACAAAATATCAGCCTCAGGTTGGGTGAGAAGTGAAAATATCAACCTCAGATATCAAGTCAGAAAGAAAAGGGTTCCCCTTACTGTCAAAGATACTTGAATGGCTGCCAGGAGGTTTGGCATTCACTTCCAAGAGATGCAATCCAAAATATTATTCCACTAGAGAAAGAGATGCACATGTCCAAGGAGCAAAAAGCAGCCATCTTGGTTTTCCAGCATAAGATATCTCATGCCTGGGTGGAGAAGGCATGTCCCTTCCATTTTCCCATTGCCTTTGGAGCCAGGGGTCCACCCAAGATTGGCAACAGTGACTGTTGGAAGTCTTGGAATACTGCATCCAGTTTTGGTTGCCACGATGTAAAAAAGATGTTGAGACTCTAGAAGAGTGCAGAGAAGAGCAACGAAGATAATTAGGGAACTGGAGGATAAAACATATGAAGAACGGTTGCTGGAACTGGGTATAATGAAAAGAAGGACTAGGGGAGACATGATAGCAGTGTTCCAATATCTCAGGGGCTGCCCCAAAGAAAAGGGAGTCCAGCTATTCTCCAAAGTCACTTGGTCTCAGATCCCACCTCCTTGTACCCAGTGGGAAAGTCCTTAGTTTTCAGAGGAAAGAATTTTATTTTGGCTACAATCCCCCAGCTATCTCTACCTCCCCTCTGCCATTCCCACAGCTTGACTCATCTCCTCTGTGGCAGCCCTGAAGAGGCCAGGAGAAAATGGCTCCAGGGCTGACACCCAGTTCCTGCAACCCTTCTTCATAACCTATTTCCCTGAAAATAAGGCCCAACTGGAAAATAAGACCTACCATGATTTTTCAGGATGCTCAGTAATATATAAGCCCTACCCCAAAAATAAGCCCGTTACGATTGTCAGCCAAACAGATGCATGTAGAACCACATTTCCCTGAAAACAAGACCTAACTGGAAAATAAGTCCTAATGAATCTTTTGGAGCAAAAATTAATATAAGACCCGGTCTTATTTTTGGGGAAACATGGGTATGTTCTAGCCTCCAGCCCTCTAACTATCTTTCTTGCTCTTCTCTGCACTCTAGAAAGAGTCTCAACATCTTTCTGTCCCCACCTATTCCTTCTATCGTTCCATCTCTGTCAGCGATAATTAAGTCCGGTATTAGATCCAAGCTAACCAGAAGGCAAGAAAAGTGTACTTTGAAGTCAACTGTGTCACAACACAGGGATTGCCATGATCGTGCAAGAGATCAAAGGGAGCTGTGCAATAGAAGAGGAGATAAGTCAACTTTTGCTCATCAACTTCAAAGCTATTCCTTATCAGGGGAACCTCCCTGGCTTTCTTCTCTTTGTGGAAGGAGAAAAGCCAGTAAAAATTGCCCTCAGGGTATCATCCACCCAATAGTGAATCTCCTCTATTATCTCCAGTCTATTGAATGTGTGCCAGTGGCAAGTAGTAACTGGTCCCCATTTGCTACATGCCCAGTAATTGTGCAAAATCTTCCATCTTCTCACTGCTCAGTAAAGCAGACTGGCATAACAGCAGCAAATCTGTTCTATAATCTTACCACGGAAGTTCAGAAATGTGAATACCAGAGGTTGGTATTTTCTGATTCATAAAGAGTTAAAGCAGTCATAAACAATGTTTAGGCTGGTGGGAACCTTTGGGAGCAAAGATATTGTGGGAAGAGCCCCCCCCCTCCCAAAAAATGAAATATTTTGGGAAATATTAACAAAAGGCAGAATATTATATTTCCCTAGAGGACAAATGGAGAGACGTGTTTTAGAGGCAGAAAAACAGCTGAGTGTTTCTTTTTTTAAAAAAAAATAAACTTTACTGAATACAAAAATTTAAAATATACAAATATACAAATTCAAAAGGCAAAGATTCATACAAACAAACATCACAATAATCTCTGTACTAAAACTAATTAAACTGTTTTACATTTGACAGTGAGTTAAATATTTCCTAAATTATATCATGTGGCAATTATTTCTTGTTAACTATAGGTTCTCTGTTATTTATGAGTGTTTCTTAATAGCCCACAGCAGATGCCAGCACTTAAGGAGATAAAGAGCTTATTGAAAGAGGAAGCCAACTATCTAGATGACTCTATTCATAAGCAAAGCAAACACCGCAGGCAGAAATCCATTCAAGACAGGATAATTGCCCAATGCCCTTTCAGTACACAAGCCCCTTCATTACACAACCCCCTCAAAGCTCCAGATCTCAGTGTACCCCTCAACTGCTGTGAACCCCCTCTCCCCAATTATCCTTGGCCCTCTAGCCTTCTGCTTTGCACATCTAGATCAGGGTCCTCAAACTTGGCAACTTTAAGACTTGTGGACTTCAATTCCCAGAATTCCCCAGCCTTCTAGAAGTTGAAGTCCACAAGTCTTAAAGTTGCCAAGGTTGGAAACCTCTGATCTAGATCATGCTGGCTGGGGAATCCTGGGAGTTGAAGTCCACAAGTCTTAAAGTTGCCAAGGTTGGAGACTTCTGATCTAGATCATGCTGGCTGGGGAATCCTGGGAGTTGAAGTCCACAAATCTTAAAGTTGAAAAGGTTGGATATCCCTAACCTAGACCAATACTGTTGGAAGAAAAATCCATCTGGTTCAGTCCCAAGCTGGGAGAAAGATACTGGAAACAACATGAAGGCTGATTAGAAAGAAAAGTTTATTGATGAAGCAGAACCACCAGAGTTCTGGGGCAGCTGAGCGACTGGTTGAATGAGTGGATGGATCTTTATAGGTTTCTGTGAAGTTTGAACTGTCCAGAGGTATTTCACGAGAAGAGTACTCCACTCCTCTACTTACAAAAGAATACCTTATGCCACCAGGACTTGGAATTTTGGACGTAGACAACTTAGAACTACACCATCTATGGTCTGACTACACAAAATTGTCTACTACAACAGTCCTATCTGTCAATGACAACTTCAGCTTCAACCACAATAACACGCAGGCAAAGAATAGATACAAACTCAAGGTAAACCGCTCCAAACTCGATTGCAGAAAATACGACTTTAGCAACAGAGTGGTCAACACCTGAAACTCACTCCCTGACTCTGTTGTTACATCCTCAAACCCACAAAACTTTAACCTTAAACTGTCTCCCATGGACTCACTCCATTCCTAAGAGGTCCTTAAAGGGGGCGTGCATAAGCGCACCAGCGTGCCTACCATCCCTGTCCCTACTGCTCCCATTTATTCGTACTCATTTATTATGTATCTACTTATACCTGTTTATACTTACATGTTTATATGTTATGTTCATACTTATACTTGTTTTCTCATACATGCTTGACAAATAAAATAAATAAATAAATATAAAATAAAATCTTCCACTGCGTGAGGTTCTCGCATCCAAGTGATCAAGGAATGTCTTTCTGGAGGACAACCAAGGTAAGAAAGAGATGCATCTCAATGGCACAGAGGAGCTGAACAAGAATCGTCCGACGACTCAGAAGAACTAGAAAAACTTGCACGTCTACCATGGTCCCCAAAGACCATCCAGTTGGTCTGTTCTTCCTCCACGCACCTCACTGATCAGCCTGCTGATCGATTGGCACTTGATGGCTTGGCTGCTTACACTCTCCGTGCTATGTGTTTTGGGGTGGCTGCGTTGGCCTTGGACAAATGAATAGCCCCCTTGTTGGAGCTGAGTTCACCGCCCTATCGCTGTCAGCCTTTGATTCCGCTGCTTTATTTTCGTTTGGAAAAGTGATTGCAAGGCGGGAGGGAAGGAGGAGTGGAAAGAGCTTGGGGGGGAGGGAGAGAAATTAAATAGGCCTTTTATCAATGCGGTTTAAATAGATGTGGCATTACAGGGCTCTTTGTATATAACCCTATGCATTTTAGCATCCCGGTTCCCATAAGAGATTGCTTTCCTGGAATGAAATAATAGCTCCCATATTTTTAATTTATGGTGCCATAAATAAGGTGGTATACAACCTAGCGAAGAACAGCACTGAGTTTTATTCTTCCTCTGAATGTCTCCTTTGAGTCTCAGGTTACTCAGGCTTGTTCTTCTGGGGGCTGATGGGTTTTTTTCCCCATTCTTTCCTCCTCACCCCAATTTTCTATGAAACCCCATTCAGATGTTAATGATTCCAATGGCCTCTCTCTTCCTTCACCTCTCTTGCTATGTGTGCAAAAAAAAAGCAGACTTGGTCTGACCTTTTCAGGTGAAAGGCTAGGCTAGGCCAGGATTGGCAAACCTTTTCAGCACCGGGTGCCCAAACAGGAGCACATGCGCGCAGGGGGAGGAGTGGGGGTGACACCAGAAACCGAAAGAGCAGCTCCCCAGTGCACACATGCATACTGGCTACCTGGTCCTCCGGTTTCTGTTGCACATGTGTGTGTGAAGACCAGCTGGTCAGCCTGCATACATGCACCAGAAATGGAAGCTCAGCTTCCCAATGCATGCATGTGTGTGAGGGAGCTGGTCTTCGGGTTTCCGGTGCTCCCGTGCAGGCGAAGACCAGCTGGCTGGCGCAGAAGAAACAAGTGACGGCTGATGTGCCCAGAGAGATGGCTCTGCGTGCCACTTCCGGCACGCGTGCCTTAGGTTCCCCATTTTATTTTTACTTCAAGTAATCCCGATAAAATTAAGTAAAACATTCTTCGAAGATTTAAACAGTCTAATTAGCGAAATTTATCTGGTTAGGGGAAAAAGCCACGGATCAAATTGAAAATGTTACAGGACAGTAAAAGTAAAGGAGGATTTGGACTGCAAGCTCCATTCTTGATAGTCATTGGAAACACCATAGAGTCATAGGGCTGGAAGGGACCTAAGAGGCCTTGTATTCCAACCCCCTGCTGCTTATGACAAGAGCCTCATACCATCCCAGTCAAATGGTTGTCCAGTCCATGTTTGAAAACCTCCAGTGATGAAGCGCCTACAGTGATGAACCCTTCTTAAGGGAAGCCCTTCCCCTGATTAATTATTCTCACTGTCAAGAAATTCCTCCTTAGTTCTAGGTTGCTTCTCTCCTTGATTAGTTTCCATCCGTTGCTTCTTATCCTGCCCTCAGGTGCTTTGGGCAGTAAGCAAATTCCCTCTTCTCCGTTACTAGCCCTGAAGTACTGGAAGAGAGTTATCATGGCCCCCTTAATCCATCTCTTCGATAGGCTAGACATCCCTAGTTCCCTCAACTGTTCATCATATGATTTAGCCTCCAGACCTCTGGTATCATTTCTCTGGCTCTTCTCTGGAGCCCCATGCAAAGCTCATGAATGGTTGCAAACAGGTTTACTTTGCACTGTGTTTGAACCGGGGTGTGGGAACACCATTGCTTTTCAGTAAAATGCTTTACAAATAAAATGCAAATCATGTGCGATGCACTTTAAAAAAAAAAAAAAGAATGCAAATGTTCTGCCAGCACAGTTTTAATCAGCAGCACGACAAGAAAAAGACGGTTCAGTTTCCCTTCTCTAGCTGGCTCCCCTAATTGCCTCTCCTGGTCAGAAGAAAATTGCAAATTGTGATAACGCAATTGCAAGATGCCACAACTGCCACAGTGCAACCCAGATACCAGGTATGCAAACTGGAAAGAAATGAACCATTCCCCTTCATTGATATCACAAAGGCTCTGAGGTGAGGTGACAGATACAATTGGTATGAAATAGTGGATCTGTGGGCAGGTCCTTAAGTGAATCACTAGGATTGTTCCAGTTTTCCGTATAGACTGTCCTGGTTGGAAGCTGTCTGGCAACATTACAGGTGGCAATAGGGTGACCACTGGAGGCAGCAGCTGCCATAAATACATGCCAGTTGCCAAGTGCCCAAATCGTAACCACATCACAGGACCATGGGATGCTACGACAGTCATAACAGCAAGTACTGAAGTCATGAAGCACTTTTATCAGTACTGTCACAACTTCAAAGGTCGCTTACATGAATCTGTCAGGCTCAAGAAACCAGGATAGACTTCAAAAGTACTATGAGTTTATTTCATGCTACCTACAGAGAGGACCCGCTGGCTCAGTGGCTGAGACGCTGAGCTTGTTGATAAGAAAGGTCGGCAGTTCGGCGGTTCGAATCCCCAGTGCTGCGTAATGGAGTGAGCTCCCATTACTTGTCCCAGCTTCTGTCAACCTGGCAGTTTGAAAGCACGTAAAAAGTGCAAGTAGAATAACAGGGAGCCCTTTGGTGGGAAGGGAACAGCGTTCCGTGTGCCTTCAAAGGCGTTTAGTCATGCCGGCCACATGACCACTGGAGACAGTGCTGGCTCTTTGGCTTTGAAACAGAGATTAGCACCACCCACTAAGAGCCGGAAACGACTAGCAGCTATGTGTGAGGGGAACCTTTTTGAAGATGCCTCTGCAGACCTAGATGAGCTCACAGATACTGTAACATCATATGTTAGATTCTGCGAAGACTTATGTGTACCAACAAGGAACCTGAAAATATATAGTAACAATAAACCTTGGTTCACAGCTAAACTTAAGCAGCTACGTCATTCCAAAGAGGAAGCCTACAGAAAAGGTGACAGAATGCTATACAACCAGGCCAGAAACATATTAACAAGAGAGATCAGAGCAGCAAAAAGAAGCTACTCTGAAAAGTTAAAGAATCAATTCTCAACAAATGAACCAACAAACATGTGGAAAACTCTTAAAAACATCACTGGCTTCAGCAAACCTCCTTCCCAGGCAGAAGGAAATCAACAACTAGCAGATGACCTGAATGTGTTTTATTGCAGGTTTGAAAAGAAACTACAGCCACCTATCTCCACAACCCACATCTTAAACACACCAACAACAGCCAAGCCTCCTACAACTGGCCCCAATCCATTGGGCTCACAACCTCTGGGGATCACAGAAAAAGAAGTGCAAGATCTATTACATAGATAGAAGCCAGGAAAAGCACCAGGGCCAGACAAGATAACTCCTTCTTGCTTAAAAGTCTGTGCTGACCAATTGGCCCCCATCTTCACCCAAATCTTCAATAGATCACTAGAGATGTGCTATGTTCTTTCCTGCTTCAAATGTTCTACTATCATCCCAGTGACAAAGAAGCACTCCATCAAGGAACTGAATGACTACAGACCAGTTGCTCTAACATCTGTAGTTATTAAAATCTTTGAAAGGCTTGTGCTGTCCCACCTGAAAACAATCACAGATCCGCTGTTAGATCCCATGCAGTTTGCATACCAAGCAAATAGATTGACAGATGATGCTGTTAACATGGCTCTGCATTACATCCTACAACACTTTGAATCTTCAAATACCTACGCAAGGGTCCTCTTTGTAGACTTCAGTTCAGCATTCAATACCATCATTCCAGATACTCTTCTAAGTAAATTAAACCAACTAGCGGTACCTGAACACACCTGTAAGTGGATCATAAGCTTCCTAACAGACAGGAAGCAGCAGGTGAAGCTAAGCGGAATCACATCCGATACCTGTACAATCAGCACAGGGCCCCCCCAAGGCTGTGTGCTATCTCCACTTCTCTTCTCCTTATATACCAATGACTACATCTCAAATGATCCATCTGTTAAAATACTGAAGTTTGCTGATGACACAACAGTGATTGGTTTCATTCGAGACAATGATGTATCTGCATACAGACAGGAAGTTATACAACTTGCCTCGTGGTGTAACTGGAACAATCTGGAACTGAACTCACTCAAAACCGAAGAAATGGTGGTAGACTTTAGAAGAAACCCTCCCATACTACCACCTCTTACAATACTAGACAACACAGTATCAACAATAGAGACCTTCAAATTTCTAGATTCTGCTATATCACATGACCTAAAATGGACACCTAACATCAAAAACATCATCAAAAAAGCACAACAAAGAATGTTCTTTCTGCGCCAACTCAGAAAGCTCAAAGTGCACAAGGAGCTGCTGATCCAGTTCTACAGAGGAATGATGGAGTCTATCATCTGCACCTCTATAACTGTCTGGTTTGGTTCTGCAACTCAAGAGGACAGACACAGACTTCAGAGGATAATTAGGACTGCAGAAAAAACAATTACTACCAACCTGCCTTCAATCAAGGACCTATACACTGCACAAGTCAAAAAAAGGGCTGTGAAAATATTTACAGACCCCTCACATCCTGGACATAAACTGTTTCAACTCCTGCCCTCAAGACGATACTATAGAGCACTGCACACCGGAACAACTAGACACAAGAACAATTTTCTCCCGAAAACCATCACTCTGCTAAACAAATAATTCCCTCAACACTGTTCAACTATTTACAAAGTGTACACTACTATTACTGTTAATTTTCTCATCACTCCTTATCACCCATCCCCTCCCACATGTGATTGTAGGACTGTAACTTTGTTGCTTGTATCCTTTTGATTTATATTGACTGTTTCCTAGTATGATTTGATTGTTGATTGTTACCCTAGGACTATCATTATGATTCTTGATCCTTAACAAATGTACCTTTTCTTCATGTACACTGAGAGTATTTACACCGAGACAAATTCCTTGTGTGTCCAATCACACTTGGCCAATAAAGTATTCTATTCTATTCTTCACCTTACATTTATAGACAAGAATCTGAACCACTAATGGTCAAGTCAAATTGGTGCTAGATAAGGGTCAATGGAATTCATGGGAGGCTGGTCCACTGTGGGAGCAGAACAACTCCTCCAAACTGATGGCACATTTGACGCTACCCATGGATTCACCCTGGTCCTCTGTCTGTTTTTCCTCCTGTCTCCCAAGACCATTCCCACATATTATTACAGCCAGTGCTGAAAGAGAGAGACTGTATGGGAAGAACAGGCAGAGTCTGAGGATGGAGTCAAGAGAGTAATCAGCCTAGAGTCATTACATTTCCATAAACCAGGGGTGTCAAACTCGATTTCATTGAGAGCCACATTAGGGTTGTGTTTGACTTCGCGGAGGGGGGGAGGGGCAGGGAGCATGGCCAGCATGACATCACTCATGTTGGTGAGCACCTGTGGTGGCCCAAGCTGTCTGCCAGTGAAAACAGGCTCCCAAGCTCCATTTTCGCCTGCGATGGTCTCCTGCAACCCTCTGCCAGCAAAAATGGAGCTTGGGAGGACCACACACCAATCCTTTGCTGTTTCCAGGGTGGTCCCATGGGCCAGATCTAAGCACCCCAAGGGCCAGATCCGGGCCCCATCCTTGAGTTGGACACTCCTGCCATAAATAGTCTATGTCTTGAATTCTGTTAACTCTTACCTAACACTAGTTTAGTGCTGGCTGTTAGTTGGTTAGATTCTTGTGTATAACCCTGAGCAATAAATCAAATTAACTAGAACTGAAAGTATGCTGTCCAGCCAGTATATGGGAATTGGATAGTTAGGTAGCAATTGTGAGCTGTTCCCTTAAGGGAATGCATCATGGTAAATGTAGTTAAAGGTATTCTGGGAAATGTAGTTCATGTCACGTGGCCACATCTGTAATCCCGATTGGTCAACCCTCTATAGGTTGGGGGAGTTTTCCTCTCTCTTGCCTGAACACAGCCTCATGGTGGCAGCTCTACCTCCTACCTCTACGACTATGGGATAGAAAGATTAATATCATGCAGCCTCTTCAATCATCATGGGGTTGAGGCTTTATCATCTTTTTACCTACAAGACAGATATACAGAGGACTGGTCATTAAAGAAGAACTTGGTCACAAATTTGAGTTATGAGAATACCTGATGAACCAATAAATGTACTTTGTTATGGACGTCTTGTTGAGTTTACTCACTCATGCCCTTGTCACCTCTCGCCTGGACTACTGTAACGCTCTCTACATGGGGCTCCCTGTGGGGAGCACCCGGAGACTCCAACTGGTGCAAAATGCGGCCGCGCGGGTGATTATGGGGGCGTCACGAAGCTCCTATGTGACGCCTCTCCTGCGCGAGCTGCATTGGTTGCCGGTGGTTTTCCGGGTTCGCTTTAAGGTTCTGGTTCTGACCTTTAAAGCGATCCATGGCATTGGACCAGGTTATCTGCAGGACCGCGTTCTGCCGGTGATCTCCAACAGCGTTCTCACAGGGAGGGCCTTCTCCGGGTGCCGTCGGCTTCTATGTGCCGTCTGGCAGCCCCCAGGAGTAGGGCCTTCTCTGTGGGGGCCCCCGTCCTCTGGAATGGTCTGCCCCAAGAGATACGCACCAACACGGACCTGAGAGCCTTCAGACGGGCGTTAAAAACTTGGCTCTTTGAGCAGGCTGGCCTAGGCTGACATAGGATTTTAATTTTGTCTCACGTTTTTAATTGGTTTTGAATATTTGGGGTTTTAACTATTTTATGGGGGAGGGCAAAATTTTTAAACAGCCTAAATTATTTAATCCGTTTTTAATTTTTGTATAGTGTATTGGGTTTGTGATTGGCTGTGCACCGCCCTGAGTCCTTTGGGAGAAGGGCGGTATATAAGTATTAGTATATATTAGTATATTTATCTCTCTGCAGTCTGCACAACATGCAAATCCACTACTGTGCAGGATACAGAAAAGAAAGTGTGGCCCTTGTTCATCGTGCCTGACAGGGACTGGCCCAAGGTCACTCAACTGGCCTAGCAGCCTAAGGATAGGACTAGAACTCAGGTGACCTAGCCTCAGGTGACCCAGGGCCTTAACCACTAGATCATTATCTAGGCTAGGGATCTCCAACCATGGCAACTTTAAGATTTGTGGACTTCAACTCCCAGAAGTCCACAAGTCTTAAAGTTGCCAAGGTTGGAGACCCCTGGCCTAGGCTATGACTTTCCCTCCTGTCTCCAAAAGCCATTTCCACATTCCACTACAGGATGTGCCAATCAGTGGTGGTATTCCACCAGTTCTCCCTGGTTCAGCTGAGCCAGTAGTGGTGATGAGCAGTGGAAACTGAACCAGGTTCTCTCCACCACTCTGCAGTTGGGCTCATCTGCCCACCCTGGCTTCCTTACTCACTTTTATCCTCTTCTTCTGAAGTGCAGCTGTTTTGCAAGGCCCAGCAGAGTGCCGTGTGGCAGCTGCTGAAGCGACCGGGAGAGTGCAGGCTTGCAGGAGGTGAGTTGTAAAGCTTCTGTGCCTGTGCAAAGTACATGTTTGGTGCTACTCACAGGCACAAAGTGTGTGCACGCATGCAAAGCGCACTCACCAAGCCACGGCCACCGAACCAGTGGTAAAACATTTTGAATCTCACCACTGGTGCCAATGTCTGTCCTTTAACCGGACCCGTTAGATTCTCTTTGGCTTCCCATACAGGTAGTCCTCAACTTACAACTTACAACTGAGCCCAAAACCTATGCTGCTAAGCGAGATGTCTGTTATGTGAGTTTTTTACCCCATTTTGCAACCTTTCTTGCTACAATTGTTAAGCGAATCACTGCAGAGTGAATCTGGCTTCTCCGTTGACTTTTTTCCTGATGGTCTCAAATGATCCCGGGACAGACACTGCCACTGTCATAAGTATGAGTCAGTTGCCAAGCATCTGAATTCTGACCACATGACCACAAGGATGCTGCAACAGTCATCAGAATGAAAAATAGTCATTTTTTTCCCAGTGCTGTTGTTGATTTCCAAGGGTCACTTAAAAATGGTGGTAAGTTGAGGAATATCTGAACTTCTTGTGAGTCCTAAAAGGATCCCACTGAAAGGAACGTCTCAGGGTTTTTTTTTTTTTTTTTTCTGGACTGGGAAATGTCTCAGACAGGAAACTTGGGAGAAATGGAACCAGTTCAAAAAAAGTAACCTCAGTCCCGTCTTCAGTATCATTTGGATTCAAAGTCACCTCAAGAATAACCCCAAGAGATTTTTTTGGGAAAACATTGCTGTACATGCCAGGAATAAAGCAGGGGGAAAGAAATACTTTGCAGTGGAAGTGTTTACGAAGATTCTCAGTCATCCAGGTCCTGGTTGTCCCAAAGGTGCTTTTGTTCAAGAGGCAAACTGGATTTTCTGTTTGTTTGTTTTTGAAGACATTTCACTTCTCATCCAAGAAGCTTCTTCAGCTCTGACTGGACGGTGGAAAATGCAAGGATTTATACTCCTTGCAGACAGCTGGTCATTTGCATCCTTTTAGAGGGTCATTGAGGCCACTTGGAGGTTTATCCGTGTCCTCAGGGACACCTGAGTGTTGCAGAGGTGCAAAGCCTTTTTGGAACTGTTGAAAGGACTGTGTTGTGGAGCTGTGCTTTTTGCAGGATTTTTTCTGCCCTTTGTCCCCTTCCTTGTTGAAGTCAGTTGTAGGCTATTGGGGATGAATCTGTCCTGCCTACATCTCAAACTGAAGCGCAAATGGTTCTTGTAGTCTACAATTTTTTCTGGAAATCCGTTCATACTCCTGCACCATTCAAAGGGGATTCATCCCAAAGTGCACAGCCTTTCTATTTCTCTGAAGTTCTCTTTCCCTGAAAACCCAAAGCGGCTTTTTCAAGATGCAACTGGACTTTCTTGATTTTTCCTTGAAGACGTTTCACTTCTCATCCAAGAAGCTTCTTCGGTTGTGACTGAATGGTGGAGAGTGGAAGAACTGAAGAAGCTTCTTGGATGAGAAGTGAAACATCTTCAAAAGAAAAAACAAAATCCAGTTGCCTACTGAAAAAATACCTTTAGGTTTTCAGGGGAAGAGAACTTCGGAGAAATAGAAAGGCAGATTTCAACTTGGCATTAACAGGAAGAGGTTTGATATAGAGCAGAGGCCTCCAAACTTGGCAATTTTTAAGACTTTAAGATTAGCTGGCGGAGGAATTCTGGGAGTTGAAGTCCACAAGTCTTAAAGTTGCCAAGTTTGGGGACCCCTGATATAGAGGATCAATGCTAACCAGTGCAGCTCTGATGGCTGCTTACACAAAGTCCTTACACACTGATAAACCTTCTTAAACAGACGGCACATCCTTTTGTTAGAAAATAAAAACAATCTATCAATGAACCCGTCCATTCTTCCCTTTCGAAACTTACCAGTGTTGCTTTTCTAACGTCCTCTGCCTGTCTTTACTCTTTTACTTTCGCTTCTTTGGGTCAAATCATTCTTGCCAGGATAATTTGCTTTTATTGTGGGCTTTTGAAACTGGGCTTGAGATGCAATTCAGACAAGGCAAGGGTCAAATGTGGCATTGCAACAGCAGCTTGCCCATCTTAATCCCAGAACCAACCCCAAATCTCCTTGGATCAGTTCCCCTTTGGCAAACTTTACGAAAACATTGAGCTTTGCCAACATTTCCTCTGAAAAATGGAGGGTTCGATGAAACTGGTGTAAGAAAAACAGCCTCATTTTAAATGTAGGAAAAAACCTAAAGAGATCACGGTCGGTTTCAGAAAAGGCAGGCATAACGACACACCTTTGTATATTAATGATTCACCTGTGGAGGTGATTAGCAGCATCACGTTTCTGGGTGTGAAGCTAACAAGTCAGCTAGTTCATTTAGTGACCATTTGAAGTTTCAACGATACTGAAAAAAGTGACTTATGACCATTTTCCCATTTGTGACCATTGCAGATTTCCCCTGGTCATGTGATTTGCATTTACAGTCAGATGCTTGATAACTGACTCATATTTATTATTATTGTTGTTGTTGTTGGTTAATCTTTAGTGAGATTCACAGCCTTTGGGGAGCTCGAGTCCTAACCAAGGACCTAGGAACTGTTCAGGTAGCATCGGAGGATATAAGCTGTTCCAAGTAGGGTGGTTTTTTGTAGAATGAGGGTATTCAAGTCTGATAAATTCAGAATTTCCAAATAGCGAGGTAGCCCTTTAGGTATTTCTCCAAGGGCTCCAATTACAATTGGGATAACACACCATTTCTTTTTCCAAAGTCGCTCAACTTCAATTTGTAAGTCCTGATACTTCGTGATTTTTTCTTGCTGCGTGTCTACAATTCGTGCATCACCAGGTATTGCAATGTCAATGAACCAAACCTTTTTCAACTATTGTTATGTCAGGTGTGTTGTGGGCCAAATGCCTGTCAGTCTGAATTCTGAAGTCCCACAAGATCTTGACTTTTTCATTCTCCAGAACCTTCTCAACCTGATATTCCCAGTAGTTGTTACTATATTCAAATCCAAACTTTTGGCATAGTTTCCAGTGAAGGATTTTAGCAACTCGGTTATGGTGTTCTAAAGTAGTCACTTTGTGAAATTTTGCTGCATCCACTGATTAAATGGTCAACTGTTTCATCTTTCTCACTACAGAGGCGGCATTTGCTGTTGGTGATGACATGCTGAATCTTTGCCTTCATGCAATTTGTGGCTAAGGCTTGTTCTTGAGCAGCCAAAATTATTATTATTTTATTTTCCTTTAAAATCTGTAGTGAACAGTACATAGTCTGTTTACTTTTACTTTATACATGTCACTACGTTTATTTTTATTTGTCTGCTAAGCTTCCAGAATTGTTATGTTTCTATAGTAACTAAGATATAAGTGTCTTGTGATGTTTGATATACTGCACATGCTCGCAGAGGAGGAGTTTTACTTTTTCTTTTCTTTTCTGTACCTCTTGGATTGTACTCCTTTTCTTTTGTTCTTCCTAGTTATGTGTAAGTAAAAGTATACTGGCAACAGAAAAATACGGTTCACCACCTCTAATTTATGAAGCTGAATTTTTTCGCTTTGACAATATAAAATCTTGATAACAATGATATTAATTCAGCATGCATAATAATACTCTTTCCGTTTACATTGTAATTATAATGTATTCTATTCTGTGGCAGAATATAGTGTTTTTCCAATTCCTACTTTCTATGTCTTATTACTAGCCTCTACCGGTGGCCCTAATTAAATCGTGAGCTTCGAGCCAAACTTCAAAGGGTTTATTAGGAGCTAACATGTTGGTGTGGCCTGTGTGTAGCTGATTCTGAAGCACGTAATTCACTGTCACCCTTGCCTCTGGTTTTCCCCCTACCCCTCTGGGTGTCTCATAATTCATATTCTCCAACAATACATGTTCACAGCCAAGAGTCATCAATCACATTCTCCAATTGGAGATTTGTGCGGCAGAAACTGCAGTCGCTTAGTTGTAATCTTTGCAAGATATGAATGGAATGCACTTTCGATTCCAAACTGTTGCACTACTCTTTCAAACTCCTCCATCCCCCCACTTTCTGTTCCTGGTGTCAAAGTATATCCATGAACTGGAATAGAGCATGGTAACAAGGTCAGACAATGAATAGGCATAGCAACTTAATCAGCCATTGAGGATAGCTTGGAAACTGAAGCTAGAAGTAGCCCAGGCTGGAAACTGAAATTAAAAGTAGTATAGGCATGGTTCTTTGTTAAGCTCTGCAACTCTGCAGCTATGTGAAGCTCTGAGTTTGTCTATTGAAGATGAAACTAACTTGTTTGCTGAAGACTGGAGCTTTGCTCTGAACTTGCAACATGTTTCTGTTTTGAGTTTGCTCCATGTTGGAGAAATCTACACTGGCTTATAAAATTTACCTACTATGTTTACAAAGACGTTAAATGAAGCATCGGCCATCTGTGTTTATTTTTTCTGGTGCTGAATTATTGCTGGGAAAACTCTCAAAACCTGGCAACTCTAAAACAGACATAGAAATGTTTTATGAGCTAACAGTAGTGAGAAAAGTCGTAAAATGGGACCGAACTCGCTTAACAAATTCCTCACTTAGCAATATAAACTTTGGGCTCTGTTGTAGACAAAAGTTGAGAACTGCATTTTGTAATCTTCTCCACTTCTTTCCATTCTCTCCTGCTGTTTCCAGACACTGCCATGTCCACTGTTCATTATTATTTTTGCTTCTGACTGCTAGAAGATTTGTTTCTGCTGCCCTCGTGGGAAACTAGGCTTTCTGCTGAGGTTTTGGAGGGAGAGAAGTGAGCCAAGAGCATCAAACAGACTGTTTTCTGTTTAAATATGTATATTGGAGAGGGTCTATTTTAGTTAATTCTTCAGGAGGATCAGAAACGTCTGGCATAGTTATGCCAGTGTTTCTCAATCTCAGCTATTTTAAGATGGGTGGACTTCAGCTTCCAGAATTCCCCAGCTGGCCATGGAATTCTGGGAGCTGAAGTCTACCCATCTTCAAATATGTCAACCTTGAGAAAACACAGTGTTACACAATTGTACAGGAGAACTGAGCAGAATAGTTATTTGTAACTGGACACAAAAATTTGGGAAAAAGGGAAAATATGATGCCTTGTCCCAGGGATTTTAAGATTTGAATCTTCTTTCTTCTTTTTCTTAGCAAATGTTGTGGAAGATATACCAGGTTCCTAGATGCACCACACAGATCTGTGTGTCAATGTTAGTATCACACGAGTGCCTTCAAGTAGTTGAAGTTAATTTTTAATAATCATCTTCACTTCTTTTGGTTAAATAGATATCAAACAAGCAAATCCAGAACCAAATCCAAACTGAATAGAATTTTTTATTGGCTAAGTGTGATTGGACACACAAGGAATTTGTCTTGGTGCAAACCTAGAATTAAGAAGAAATTCCTGTGAGAACAATTGATCAGTGGAACGTCCTGTCTCTAGAAATTGTGGATGCTCCAACACTGGAGCTTTTCAAAAATAGACCGGACAGCCAATTGTACACATGGTACAATTCACAATGGTATAAAACCTCAACCAGTATAAAGGATAAAGGAAAAAAAATCAATTAAACCAGTTTCATTTTCTTTGGATTTAAATTTCTATGTATTGTTCTGGCATGAGACAGGCTAAATTAAGAATTAGGCAAAGTCCAAAGCAACAGGATTTGCAACACATTGCATTGCATTGTGGTATTTGTCAATATTAAAAGAATAACAGAGTTGGAAGGCACCTTGGAGGTCTTCTAGTCCAACCCCCTGCTTAGACAGGAAACCCTATACCATTTCAGACAAATGGCCATCTAGTCTCTTCTTAAAAACTTCGAATGTTGGAGCATTCACAACTTCTGGAGGCAAGTCATTCCAATGATTAATTGTTCTCACTGTCAGTAAATTCCTCCTTAGTTCTATGTTGCTTTCTCTTCTTGATTAGTTTCCACCCTTTGCTTCTTGTCCTGCCCTCAGGTGCTTTGGAGAATAGCTTGGTTCCCTCTTCTTTATGGCAACCCCAAGATATTGGAACACTGCTATCCTGTCTCCCCTGGTCCTTCTTTTCATTAGACTAAACATACTCAATTCCAGCAACTGTTCTTCATATGTTTTAACCTCCAGACCCCTAATCATCTTGGTTGTTCTCCTCTGCACTCTTTCCAGAGCATCCACAGTATTGTTTTTAGTATCCTATCAATATTGGTATTTTCGGCTGTTGCTTTGTGGTTGTTGTTTTGCAAATGATCAAGGACTTTTCTGCATTTTGGCCCAAATGCTGAAGGTAATATTTTTTTTCTGATGTATCGCTAAATGTCTATGGATATTCTCAGTTTCCAAGTCATGGTTGTTTTTTCTGGTGTTTTGAAAAAAATTATAATTATTTTTAAGGTTATATTACCGTAATCCTGGTGTGTTTTGTGTGTGTGTGTGTGCGCGCGTGTGCGTATATTTGTATAAATCGCTTTTTTCCTTTCCTTCTTTTAAATTAGATTGATTTTTTTTTAAAAAAAAAAAATACATTTCGCCTGAATCCTTCTTATAGAGTTGGCCTTTGCTCCACCTCCCACCTTCAGTACCAACCACAACTGCCTGAACAGCAATCCTCTGCTCTTTTACTTTCTAAAAAGCAAACAAACAAACTGAATTATGTTTTGGAGAGATCTTGAAATGATTTGAAACCCGTATCCGATGGTAAAAAAAAAAAAGGAGGGGGGAGGGAAGAGAGGGAAAGAAATCACAGCAAAACAGAGGGAAAGTATGATCATTGCAGAATTAGAGAAAATTGCTGTTTCTCAATGAAGGCCTTTGATGTGCTGCTGCAGAAATTTAGGAGCTGCGTCTGAGAATGAAGTAAATAAGTAGGAATTATCAGGGCATCTCAGATCTTTGAGGAATGGCATGCCATAATCCTCCTGGAGAAGCAACTGTTTCATTCTCTCCTTGCTTTTCATCTGGGATGGCTGGCTGGAGTTCATTTTTACTCCGTTTGATCCAAAATTGGTATTTTTATTCTGGCCAAGAATTTTACAACGTTTTGGGCTTTTGGCAACAAGAGCCGTTGCAAATCAAAGACAACCATTTTTTTTTAGCATTAATTAAAGGGAGCAACCGACTTTTCCACTAGATTAAACAAAATATAACTGATGCTTGCCATCTCTTCTCCACTTTCAGAAGACTTATCTAAAATGATGGAAGTCTCTCTCTTTTTTAAACTTGTTTCAGCAACTATTAAAGCGGGGATAATGTTACAGGTAGTCCTTTACATAAAACAATTCATTTAGTAGCCATTCGAAGTTACAAAGGCACTGTAAAAGTGACTTGTGACCATTTTTTATCCTTATAGCAATAGCACGTAGACTTATATATTGCTTCATTGTGCTTACAGCTCTAAGTGGTTTACAGAGCCAGCCTATTGTCCCCCAACAATTTGGGTCCTCATTTTACCCACCTCGGAAGGACGGAAGGCTGAGTCAACCTTAAGCCAGTCAGGATTGAACTGCTGGCAGTGGGCAGAATTAGCTTATAATACTGCATTTCTAACCGGAAGGAAGGAAGGAAGGAAGGAAGGAAGGAAGGAAGGAAGGAAGGAAGGAAAGGGCAAAAGCACTAGCACTTAGACTTATATACCACTTCACAGTGCTTTTACAGCCCTCTCTAAGCGGTTTACAGAGTCAGCCTGTTGCCCCCAACAATCTGGGTCCTCGTTTTAACCACCTCGAAAGGATGGAAGGCTGAGTCAACGTTAAGCCTGGTGGGATTCGAACTGCCAAAATGCAGACAGACGGCAGTCAGCAGAAGTAGCCTGCAGTACTGCACTCTAACCACTGTGCCACTGTGGCTCATATGTCCGTTGCAGCTTCCCTGTGGTCATGCGATCAAAATTCAGATGCCTGGCAACTGACTCATAATTACAACAGTTGCAGGGCCCTTACAGGTTGTGGTGGATGTCAGGATTTTGAAACTGGGTCACAAGTAGCCTTTGGGGTGTCTGCCATAACTTGGAATGGTCTCTAATGGTTGTAAGTTGAGTATTACCTGTATTCCTGACCCAAACCTCAACATACTGCACCCTTTTGCTCAGTTTGGGCTTCTTTCTTTCTTTCTTTCTTTCTTTCTTTTTCTTTCTTTCTTTCTTTTCAAAATTGACGTGCACCCATCACGCCTCCAGGCAAGTCTAGGCGGAGGATGGTTTAATGCACGGTTTGTGGTTTGGTGTGTTGTGCAAACCCCAGCCATGGCTCAAATGATGGCTTAGTGTCAGAAGCGAACCTGTTTCGGTACTTGAGGGAATCTAGATGCTAATCTTCCCAAGCCAGGAGCCCTGGAGAGAAAGCAGGAAGATCAAAGAGAAGGGAATGTAATTTCTGATTGAACTGCTCGTAAACTTAGCTTAAGTGCCCATCTTCAAGGGGGCTGAGCCTAAGAGATTCCTTACAAAGGAATCCTTGCATGCTTACTATGCAGAAATAAGCCCTACTATTTAGAGCTTACTGCTTTGGTAAGATTACTACTTTAGTGAGCTTGCCTATTACCGCAGTGTTAGCAAAGCTAGTCCAAAAAGACTTCTCTCTTTTAAGCGTGCATAAGCGCACCAATGTGCCTAACGTCCCTGTCCTATTGTTTCTTTTTATTTTTCTTATATGTATCCATTTCATGCATTCATAACCATGTTTATACTTATACCTGTTATCTTATAATCGTTTGACAAAATAAATAAATAAATAAAATAAATAAAATAAATAAAATAAAAATAAAAAATCCAGAGCTTTCACAGGAACACTTTTTTCTCTCTCCACTGGTAGCTCAGCCATTTCCTGCCCTATAATGGGCCGGTCTCCAGAGATCCTTGGAGGAATTCTGTAGAGTCGCTCGGGATCCCTGGACACCTTTTTGGAAGAGCAGGTGTCAAGTGTGGAGTATGGGTGGGCTTGCCCAATTTGTCCCCCATCCTAACTGGCTATCCGAAACGGCTGCTTCGTTCCAACCGAAAGTAGAGCTGGACCAGAGCCTTCACTTGCTTATACTCAAGAAGTTCATGAACCACGGTGGTGCAGTGGTTGGAGTACAGTACTGCAGGCTGCTTCTGCTGACTGCCTGCTGCCTATAATTTGGCAGTGCAAATCTCACAAGGCTCCAGGTTGACTCAGCCTTCCACCCTTCAGAGGTAGGTAAAATGAGGACCCAGATTGTTGGGGGCAAGAGGCTGACTCTGTAAACTGCTTAGAGAGGGCTGTAACTACTACGAAGTAGTATATATCTAAGCACTATTGCTATTGCCCTTCCTTCCTTCCTTCCTTCCTTCCTTCCTTCCTTCCTTCCTTCCTTCCTTCCTTCCTTCCTTCCTTCCTTCCTTCCTTCCTTCCTTCCATCCATCCATCCATCCATCCATCATGCACAGTGATTAGAATGTAATTCTGCCAACTATCAGCAATTCAATCCTGACTGGCTCAAGGTTGACTTAGCCTTCCATCCTTTGAGTTGGGTAAAATGAGGACCAAATTGTTGGGGGTAAGAGGCTGACTCTGTAAACCGCTTAGAGAGGGCTGGAAAGCACTATAAAGCAGTATATAAGTCTAAGTGCTATTGGTATTGCTATCTGTTGGTTGGGGAATTCTGGGAATTGAAGTCTGCCCATTTTAGAAAGAGCAACAATATAAGGAAACAGATTACCAAACTGTTCAACTTTGATTCTGCTATAGTCTACATCAGTATTTCTCAAAACCTCTGCAACTTTAGGATAAGTAGATCTCAGCTCCCAGAATTTCCCAGCCAGTTCAGTTGAGTTGACTGAGATGGGCAGCTATGGAAAATGAATGAATGAATGAATTTGTTCATTGTTTATTCCTGAAAAGTTGAAGTCCACCCATCTTAAAAGTGATGACGTTTTGAGAAACATTGAACACTGAGCAAAAAAAAAAGGATGGATTTAAGATCTGTAAGGCAGATTCTCATTAAAACTTTGAAAAAGTCTTCCTAACAGTAAGAACAAGAGGACAAGAAAACTATCAAAGAAAAAAATTAGCTCCTTTTTCCTGCATCGATTCAAGTCAAGATTGGAGAACCATGAGTCTGCCCTAGTCTAAATCAGTATTTTCCAACCCTCGGTAACTTTAAGATGAGTGGACTTCAGCTCTCAGAAATCCCTAGCCAGTTTAGCTAAAAGTTTTGGGAACTGAAGTCCATCCTTGAGGTTGAGAAAAACTGGGTTCCATAACTGAACTTAGTTGTTTCTAAGACTAACTGATAGGAAAGGAGCTTAACATCTGGATCTGTTCTATAGAGGGATGACCAGGATTAAATCTTAGACACAGTAGTCGGTTAGGCTAATGTTGGAATCTCAGGCAACTGGTTGGATCTGACTCACAATAAACAATCTATTGTAACTGAAAATGTACTTCCCAGACGATGAGTCTTTTTGATTTATTCATGCATTTCCAGGAGAGAGAGAGAGAGAAGAAAGAGAAGGAAAGAGGGCACACAAAGAGCTTTCGCCTCTCCCTTGTTTTGAAAATAAAGGCTGGGAAGAGAAACTTTTCAGCAAGTCCTTCCAGTATTTAGACACGTCTGCTTTTCTCTGAACAGAGCTGAAATTACGCATTCTGCTACAGCAGCCAAAGAATGTAATTTAATACCGGCCTTGCCCTTTTCTCTCAACGTAATTGCCACGCTCGTCAGATTCATTGTGAAATAATAGCAGCAGTGTGAAAAAGCCGCTCCTGTTTCCAATCACTAAATGTTTCACAGCAACCATAAGAATATTAAAAAACTGTGTGCTTGCACACACACACACATACACACACAAAATCCCAATAACTAGTGACGGAAAGCTAGGAGAACGTCCTAGGCTGCCCCTTTAGATAAACTGCTTTGATTTTCCTCTCTTTCTCCGAAGGGACGTGTTTTGCGCACAACATCCGAGCAAACCGCAAGATTAGGAGTGTAATAAAGATAATAGTCCCTGAGCCTTTGGATCCCTCTACTTAACCAAAAGCTTTTGCAGGCTTCCTCATTCTCATGCTAAACCAGGATGGATGGGTTTTATCTTTTCAATGTTACACTGCGTTGATAGGTCAGGAAAGTATCATACATACATACATACAATGAAAACATACGATGAATGGTTGCAGGAACTGGGCCTGGCTAGTCTAGTGAAGAGAAGGACCAGGGGAGACAGGAGAGCAGTCTTTCAATATTTGAGGTGCTGCCCCAGAGAGGAGGAGGGGGTCAAGCTATGCTCTAAGGCCCCTGAAGGCCAGACAAGGAATAATGGATGGAAACTGATCAAGGAAAGATTCAACCTGGAAATAAGGAGGAATTTTCTGACAGTGAGAACAACCAACCCATGGAACAGAAGTTGCCTTCAGAAGTTGTGGGAGCTTCGTCACTGGAAGCTTTGAAGAAGAGACTGGGCTGCCATCTGTCAGAAATGGTGTAGGGTTTCCTGCTTGGGCAGTGGGTTGGACGAGATGACCTACAAGGTCCCTTCCAACTCTGTTAATCTGTAAAAATCTGTGAAGAGTTAGGACCAGCAAAAGCCACAAGCTTTTGCACATCTAAACCAAAGAAAATAAGGGGAAAATAAGGAAGGAAAAGGGGAAGAGAAAAGTATAGAGCAAGAGGGAAAAAGAAAGGGGGAAAAAGAGCAGACTTCCAACTTCTTTTGGTGCCGTAGGATAAGATAATAGCATCAAACCTAATATAGGCAACCTATGGTGTCCTTCGCCATTAAAATGCATAATTTAAAATTGGCAAAATAAATTAAATGTTCTGCTTTGGAATGTAAAACTTTCTTCTCTTGATGCCAAATGTTTCCCACCTCCAGGAGGAAGGCCACTCCTGTGAGAAAATCAGGCAGGGAAAGAAGTCAAAAAAGTCAAGATGGCGAATACCTTCATGCCCTGAGACACCACTTTTTTAATTGTGCCATGTGGTCAGTATTGCAATGATTGGCTTTTCACAGATTTGCTTCTGGGACTAAAGGATATAAAGATGTCGTTTGAACAGGGGTTGGACTAGAAGACCTCTAAGGTCCTTTCCAGGTCTATGATTCTATGACCCAAACAGATTTATCAATTTTAGAGAGGTGCTTGGTAAGCAAGCGAAGGCCCTTTTAGGAGCACGTTCTGCTGTAAAATAGCTTCTCCGACAAAGCTTAACTAATGTTCCCTTTTTCCCTCTCCAGACTTTGTAAATACCTTTTCATTAACTTAGTTATGATCTTCACTTCTGAGTTGTTTGATGCGTGATGTGTCATTTATTTTGCTGCTAAGCTGGTTTATTTATTTTTTCCCCTGTAACTTCAAAGAGGATTCCACCCCCCCACCCCACCATGGTTTCTCTTTATTCGCATTGATCTTGTCCTTCAGAATTTTACTTTCGGCATTTTATTCTATTTCTTGGGAATCACCCACGGAACATAGGTTATCAGTGACCAAAATAAACAAAACATTTCTAAGTGTAGTATCCCTGCCCTGAAGCTGACAGCCCAACAGGTAGGGCACAAAAGCGGCACAAAGAGGTTTGAGAGAAGGAGGGAAGAAAAGATAAGATAGGGGTTTTCATTTTTGACAGCTGTTATTAGGAAGGAGTGCTCTGCGTTGCAAAGAAATGTAGAGATGGCCAGGGAGGGCAAAAAGAGAAGAAAGAAAGAAAGAAAGAAAGAAAGAAAGAAAGAAAGAAAGAAAGAAAGAAAGAAAGAAAGAAGGAAGGAAGGAAGGAAGGAAGGAAGGAAGGAAGGAAGGAAGGAAGGAAGGAAGGAAGGAAGAAAGAAAGAAAGAAAGAAAGAAAGAAAGAAAGAAAGAAAGAAAGAAAGAAAGAAAGAAAGAAAGAAAGAAAGAAAGAAAGAGGGAGGGAGGGAGGGAGGGAAGGAAGGAAGGAAGGAATAATAATAATAATAAATATTTATTTGTATACCGCTCCTCTCCCGAAGGACTCGGAGCGGTGCACAGCCGTACAGTTAAAACAATAAATATGTGGACGAATAAAACTAAATTAAACCCGAACCCTGGCTGTATACAATTAAAACCCCTCCCTAAAACCCTAAAATTTAATAAAAAATAAAACACCCCAAAACTAAAATCAGCCCAAGCCGGCCTGGTCAAAGAGCCAGGTTTTCAAGGCACGCCTGAAGGTCCCCAGGTCCGTGGCTGTCCGTAACTCCGGGGGCAACCCATTCCAGAGGGCAGACGCCCCCACAGAGAAGGCCCTATTCCTCGGGGTCACCAGCCAGCACACAGATGCCGACAGGACCCGCAGGAGACCCTCCCTGTGGGAGCGCACCGGACGGTGGGAGGAAAATGGCAGAATGCGGACTTGTAAATATCCTGGTCCGATGCCATGGAGCGCTTTAAAAGTTAACACCAAAATTTTAAAGCGCACCCGAGAGGCCACTGGCAACCAATGCAGCTCGCGCAGGAGGGGCGTCACATGCGAGAACCTTGATGCCCCCATAAACACCCGCGTGGCCGCATTCTGTACCAGTTGAAGCCTCCGGATGCTCCCATTCGGGAGCCCCATGTAGAGGGTGTTACAATAGTCCAGGAAGGAAGGAAGGAAGGAAGGAAGGAAGGAAGGAAGGAAGGAAGGAAGGAAGGAAGGAAGGAAGGAAGGAAGGAAGGAAGGGGAGGGAGGGAAGAAGGAAGGGGAAGGGAAGGGAAGGAGGAGGGAGGGA